>JACXGJ010000109.1:40399-160160 GCA_016801105.1 Esox niger | reverse complement strand
CAGAAAAAACATACAATCAGTGTTGGGGTCGGAATTAGTCACAGTTAGCGTCAGATTTAGGGTTAGGTTTCGGTAAAAGATGGGATTAGGGAATGTACGATTCAAAAATAAGAGTGATGTTTTTATTCACAAGAATAGTAAAATATAAAATGTATCAGGACTTCCGCAATTCCTACTCCAAATGACAATGAAGTGTGTGTTTGTGAGTGTGTGTGTGTGTGTGTGCAGTCGTGGTTGAAAAAGTTGGCACATTTAGATCTTCAAATAACTTACAAGTTCCTCTAAAAATAACAGAACATTTGTTTTTTATTAAAGCGAATATGTCTTATTCAATATGAAAATGTCATGGACAAAAGTAATAATGAACACCTAGACTCAATATTGACAAAATAAAGAGCTCTAATTTGGTTTCATCTGTCCACATGAGATTTTTCCAGAAGAGTTGTGGCATGTTCAGGTGTTTTGAGAAATTGCAGGCAGGCTGTCTTACATCACTGTTTTGGCAGAGGATCTCTTTCGATACAACCTCTTTTCACTGAGTTGTGATGATTTCACCACCATTGTCCACTTTCTCCATCAATCTTTTGAGGGCCTTAAAGTTCTTGATAACATTAAACGTGGCGGAAAGAGGAACATCAAATGTCTCTGAGATGGACTTGCAGCCTGGAGATTGTCAATACTTGGCTTCAACCTTGTTTCTAACCTCCTTAGATTATTTTTTGGTTTTCTTCTTTTTCTCCATGCTCATTGTGGCTTACACCCTGACACAAATCAAAAGAATGAGCCCTTTTCTCTATTCAAATTGGTTTTACCTCGATTCAAAAGCAAAGAATTCTCCCCTACTTGAAATGTAATTATTTGTAACTACTTCTTGAAGGTGACAATAAAATTGTCTGGGGCAATTTAGGATTTCTTTGTTGAAAAAGCTATTATATTGTAAATTATTCAAATTTTTGCACTGCTTACCAAAGTAATACATACATGGATATCCAAATACTTTAGAATTTCTGTGTGTGTATGTGTGTCAGGTGGGATTACAGAACACTGCTCATCCCTCAGCGCTCAGAGAGATGACTCTCCATTCAGAGCTATTACCACGCTCACACACGCACACACACAAGATCTGCTCATACAAAAGCCATGATATATTAGCACGTGACGCACTATAAAAAGACCAGCATTAATGCATGAAACATGAATGTGCAAATGTGCAGTGTATGACTGACTGCGTATGTGTGTATTCAGCAGGGCCACCTGGGCCTGGCATCAGTAGACCATTAATAACCAATCTGTGAGGATGGAAGAGGTACGTGGCAAGTAATCTGCTCTCTTTTCTCTGCTACTCTCTTTTGCTCTCTGTCTCTCTTTCACCATCTCTCTCTGTCTCTCTCTCAGCCCTCTCCAGAAAGACCTGTCTCAGTGATTGAGTCACTCGCAGATCAGTGGGGTGGTGTCTATGGGTGTCTTAACACCACCCCAGCCAGGTGGACAGTAGAAAGAGAGGGTAGGGAGGGAGGGAAGAGAGAGAGTGGAGAAAGAGCGAGCAGCAAAGGGGGAGTGAGAGAAAAGGGGGAAGGAGAGAGACAGTAAAAAAGGGGGATTTTTGTTGTTGTTTGGGAAAAGGCTTTTGATAGAAATCCAGAAGCCTTAACAGACAAGCGCCCAACAGGCCTGGTCGTATCCAGCCACCGACACTGGGGCCTAGTGAATCCTGCAGAAGCATGGGTTTGGAGCTGGGTGCAGACTCCAGCCGGGTAGCCTTTCCCTCAGCCCGGTCCGCAGGCGTGAGCTGGTCGGTTGGGTGGTGAGAGCGGGTGGGGGGCAGGAGGACCCAGACATTAGGAAAAGCCTCTTACAGCCAGACAGACGCCTAATGAGGAAAGACCGACTCCATCCAATCCCCTTAATGCTTCCTAACATTGCATTATGGGAGAAAAACACCAGCCGCCAGCCCCAACTCTGGCCCTCTACTACCCTGGAAGAGGCCAGGAGATAGAGAGATGCCTTTTAAAAGAGTAATCTCTAGTCCTAAAAAAACTAATTCCTCATATAGCCATACAGATTAACTTGGACGGTTACCTTTGCACGTATCAACAGATAATGTGCGTGCACCCAGGAGTATATTTGATGGTAGCCTGTATTTTAGGGCAGACACGAGTGCATTTGAGTTAAGGGAGTGCAGGAGGGAGTGCCACACTGATAATATCACAGTGTGCACTCTCACGCGTATCTGCGCTAACCTGTGTCTGCGCGTCTGCATACACATTCCTGGGTCAACACTAGAGAACCTAGCACAGCACAAACACGCACCGCTCCAATGCCTCCGACGCAACGTGCTACCTCTTGCCTGATTTGTAAACACACAAATCCCGAAATAAAGTGATGTTAAGAAAGAACAAAAAAAGACATAAAGAAAGAGAGAAGCAGGGAGGGGTAGAAGGGGGATCAGTGAAACAGCCCTGACAGGAACAGACAGTTATAAGCCCTCTCCCCCCTCCACTAGCCAGTTAATGTGCTCTGTGTTATAATTATGTATTCATCTGTATAATGCCATGGCGTCAGCAACACGACACGCGGTGTCTGCTGAGCATTAATAAGTTAAAGAGGAAACAGAGGGGAATGGACTTCCTCCCTGCTGTATAGCCTCAATCTCACAGCAGAGAGGAAGAGAGTTGAGCGGAAGGGGTTGAGAGAGAGAGAAAGAGGGAGAGACAGAGATTGAGATATGTTTTATTGGTCAGAGTCAGCGTTGAATGATGACAGCTTTCTGTTTTGTACTTCCTGTGGACATCCTCCACTACGACCTGGCTCGTCCCAAGGACATCCAATTACTGCTAGCAGACAGTTCACTTCATAAAGACTGCAAAGTAAGACGTTTGTACGGGCCATTGGAACATTGATTCGTGACTGGATGGAACAGACCCAAAAAAAATCTAAAACCCACGCTCTATACTCTTACTTCAGGGTTATTCAGGGTGTTGAAAAATTCTAAAAGTGCACTCCGGTCCCACGATCATCCAGCTGAAATGTATTTTCAGCTGAAAAGTCCCACCCTGCAAAATGTTAGTTATGAAGACAAACCGATTATAGCCTACTGAAACAGTGCATTCCCTTCGACAAACGACCTGCTGCATTGATGAACATCCTTTCGATCGGTGTTGTGATTGGTGGTGACATGCCCCAGACAAGGTGAAGTCACTTTTCGACAAGATACGATCTCTCATTTAGAGAAAAGAGAATTGCTTAGCAATTTCAATGAGCTGATTGTGTGACTAAAATATACCTTTAACACCGTAGCCCTAACCATAAACATACAATAATCTCAGATAATTCTAGATGTTTGTCCATTGAAGTTCAAACAGCCACCTGACATCATGATTTTGTTGTTAATAGGATTAGGTTTAGGGTTCGTAGATCCATCTCTGGGATCCCTCCTGAAACAGAATAGTATGACAATGCATGTTCAACTCTTCTCCGGTTTTCTCCAGAGAAGGAGAAAAAGTAGCACATGAACAAATGTACATTTGGGACACTGACTGACAGTTCAAAAATGCATGAGTCTCTTTCCAAGACAAAGGCCCAGGGTGAGCACTCTCACTGTGATAACTGGCCAAACCCTCGACAGGTTCATTTTTGAGGTTGGAGAAATGGATGCCATATTAATCTAGTAGACCTGGTACATTTTTGGCGACAAGACCTTATCCAATATTGGACCTTAAAGGGATAGGTCAAGATTTCAGCAATAAACAGTTTTTTATTTATGATGCCCTTACTATGTTTAATTGTGGACACCATTTTGATGACAGCGTCCAGAATCAAGGAAATTATAGGATGTTTCGCAAAACAATGTTAGCTGTTTCCAAAGACTTTTAGCCACTGCTATTTATTAACTGTCAGACTTTAGATAACAAATTCAAATAAGAGATACATGACTGGTATCCACAATTCCATCTCATTCTTTACAATTCTATACTAATGCTCAACACTGGAAAAATCTAAAACTCGCCCTTTAATCCCAATAAATGGTAACTGGGCCAGATAGACATTGGCAGGATTTGGTACGGAACAATTTTTCTGTCAAGCCCTATCTGCTCTGGTCAGTTCAATGCGTGTCCCTTCCTCCAGTTACTGCAGGCAGGTGTCCAGTTGCCTGACTAATCAAACTGAATTCTTTGGCTACTCTATCGTTCGCAGGACACTTCAGTCTGATCCATTGAGGTTGCTTGTTTTGACGTCAAAATGACAGGTGTTAGTCATCATTGAATGGTGACTGAATGGTCTCTAAACCTATCAATATGCCAAAGCCAATAACATATTGTGAAAACCCATCTTCCCACGTGTGTTTGGTCTTTGGCCCAGGCCATCGTTTTCCTGGACCAATCAGATGGTCAAGAACACATTTGTCCATCTAAAAACAGTCTGGGATGTTCATAGACCAAGACTTATTGCAGAGAAGACACGCAAAGTAAGTCGGGGGGGGTGAAGCGTTTGACTAGAGTTTGGGTAGCCAGGCAAGGGGCTACATGGAAAAATTATTCTGATCTAAGGAGCTGATATCGTTCCATCTTCCTCTATTTCTCTCTGGGTTCTTCATCTGCATCTCATTCTCTTCTGTTGGTGTCCTGGTTGGAGACGCAGTCTCTAATTGGGAGATAAAGTACAAATATGGTATCCCACATGAGAGGGAAATGCTTTGAACACTCTCTGGGCGGGAAAGCTACTCCATGTACAATACTATAAACACAGATACACCAACTTGCACACGCCAACTTACTTGCTAACACACATTGACTTCCAGCATTACACGCTGAATACCTTTTGAGTTTCTTTGGTAGGTAAATTAGGGTCAGATTTGTTGAGACTCAGTTGAAAAATACAGAAGAGTGCGCGAAAGGGTTAACTGTTCAGTGTTTCCTCCATAGCAATATGACACAATTGTCTATTCACTCAAACACAGATGCAGACGAAAACACTGCGCTGGGTATTTGAGGGCTGTTTATTTGTGTGCGGCAGACAGAGACATCTGAGAATAGATGAAAGGACAGAGAGCTTTCAGGGAACAGTCCTGCAACAATATCTCACAAAATGACCTATCACAAATACAGTAAGAGAGGGATGTTTCCATGATGGAGCAGTTGTATTTGGCTAAAACGACACGGCTGACATAAAAAGAAATACAATGACCAATTAGTACAACATACTCTATGATAGTTGAGATGACTAAAGAGCAAAATAATTTAATACAAACATTCAGAATGTTACAAGCACGTGAAGGTGTCTTATGTTATTTGGCTACTGCCATGTTATTTTATCTGCGAAGACCAAAGATAGAAGTGACAATATAGGTGTCAAGATGGATGACTCGGAGTGACTACAACTCATTTAAATGTTCACGTCTTCCAGAAAGATGTGTTAATCATCTTGTATTTTACAGGTCTCACAGATGTAACAACTACCAGCCTGCATTGGATTGTAAATAAATAGCCATTCACATAGCCCGTAATTCACTAAAAGAGCAAAACATAATAGTACAACCTTCAAAAAATATATTTTTAAGCACATTATTCATTTGGCCATTACTAAGTATGCAATAATCTCATTTGTAATTACCATTAAGAAAACATCTGAATCTTTTGTGAATATAGTATCACCACACAAACCACTGTCAGATAGCACTATTTTTTTATTGATATGCACATGTGTGTACCTTGCGATTCTTTTCATAAGACAATCACATCATACTTGACAGTTACTTCTATCCATTCTGTATAAATTTGTCTAACTAGGAGTTTCACTTTAAGATCTAACTTACACAGACAAAACTGAATAGATTTGCACCTACACCCAAATCAAATTATTCAAACATTTATCCTCCTCCATCCAGAATTATCCACATTTAGGTTTCCACATCCCTTCATTCAGCCAAATGAAGGGATAACATGGGTGGTGGGTTAAGGAACATTCCTTCAAACCACACGGCACAAATGTAAATTTTTTTGGGGAGGTTTATTTAAATGTTCTCCTAATTTGGACTCAGAGGGCACACAACCAAGAATACAAACATCATAAAATATCAATGACAATAAAACAAAAGTTGCCACTTGCCACTCCCTAGAGCTGCACAACCCCCACACACCTCAGACCCAAAATCCCCCTTTCACAGGTCATGCCCCGTCCATCTCTCCCACACAAATCAGACCCAACATCCCCCTTTCACAGGTCATGCCCCGTCCATCTCTCCCACACACCTCAGACCCAACATCCCCCTTTCACAGGTCATGCCCCGTCTATCTCTCCCACACACCACACACCTCAGACCCCAAATCCCCCTTTCACAGGTCATGCCCAGTCCATCTCTCCCACACACCACACTCCACAGACCCCAAATCCCCCTTTCACAGGTCATGCCCCGTCCATCTCTCCCACACAAAAACTGCAACCACCTCCGTCCCCAAAGCACCAACACTCCACAGATGATTGCATCCTGCCCCGCCCTCCCGGCCACCGCCACCACTGACAAACAGCAAAAACAAGAATAGATAAGAAAATTTAAAAAATTAGGTAAAAACATCAATAGTGAATAAAGGGACGGCAGACAACAGTAAAGACACAAGACAGGACACAGACTATAAGGGAGGGATCCCTAAAGGTCAGACAACGACCCGGGCCTCAAGCTCCTCCAAGACGTCTATGAAGTGTTGCCAGGCTGAATAAAATTTGACAAACAATCCTCTAACAGTATATCGAATTCCCTGTAATCTGAGAGGCCGTATTACCTCCTAACCCTTTGGTAAGAGAGAGGAAGAGAGCATCCTTCCATTTACATAAGATTAGCCTTCTGTCATGTAGTGTGGTATAGCCCAGGCAGTTTGCATGCATGGTGCTCAGATGGTGGGGAATAGGACGATCCCGAGGATGGAACTCAAGATGGAAGGTTCAAAAGGGTGCTGGAAAGTTCTAGACAGGGCCTCAGAAATGGATGGATGTTTCAGAGACCTCAGGGCTGGAATCCAGTGCGAGCCGCGAGGGGGCACCAGCATCGCCATCAGTGACAAAGACAGGGCGCTCATTTTACTGGAACCGGAGGAAATGCTGGAAGATAGGCAGAGGCAGTCGTATCAGTTTGCCGGGTTTCTGGAGAATGGTGTCGCATATCCGTGCTGGTATCTTGTCCCGGATAGAGGAAGGAATAAAGCTGATTGCTTTTTTTGTGTTAACACTAAAACACTAAGGACCAATTTCGCAAGAAACGGATCATGCCTAGTCAAGGACAGCAAAAACTCTATTGAGCTTGTTTTCTCAGTAGTAGACAGGGCTTAATCTGTCTGTGAAACCGGTCCTAAAATACCTCTGATATGGATTTTAAAAGGACATTCATTGTAACAGTTAACGTAGCTTGCTAGTGAGAAGGGAAGAGATGACCGATGATTCAGGTCTAGTTTACTGAGCAGCAGGGACGTCACTAGAAATTCATGGATGGGGGGCTAAGCCTACTAGACCCCAAAACAACATTTCATCATGTATTTTCAGAGTTACAACGGCAGTAAAACATATCAAAATAAGGTTATGTTTGGTCAAGGTTAGCTAAAAGTAGACCTGTCTCATAGTTTGTGTTAGACATTGATCTAATGACTTCAATCCAATAAAGAAATCAAAGTCTGCTCTGTCAACTCCTGTTTATAGTAAATGAACATTTTGTCATAAGTCTATTCATATCAAAGTCATAAAAAACATGTATCATACTTTTAAAAAATCTTCCTCTGAACAGAATACGTTGTAATACACTAACTTCAAATCCATACAAACTGTGAATCTGTGAAACACAGTTTTGCAATTGTATTAGGTTAAAACCGAAGAATTGAACACAGGCTAACATATCTTGTAGAACCCCCTTCTATCAGTATTTCCAAAAGCAATTTTTAAAAACATTTTGTACTGAGTAATAATTTCATCAAGTCATCAATGTTTGTGATGATTATTAGTGACATAAAAATTTTAGCATGTCATTAATGATCCTTTTTTCAGGGGATATGTTAATATTTACAGGTAGTTGGTGAATAATTTCACTTCGCTACAAAATAAAAACCCCATTGACCACCATCACCAATTATTGACAATCTAACTATTTTGTTGAATTACAGAATAATGTATTTTTATTTGTATTATAAATGATCGTCTTCCCTGAAGTGTCTACTAGAAATATGTAGCTAGCTTTTTTGCTTTCCGGTAAAGAATAAAAAAAAGACTGACCACTTTAATATTACATTACATCTTGTCTGTCGCAGAAGTCTTATTTTACGAATTACAACTTGTCGAAAACAATTTCCCTGAAAAAAAAAATGTTTATACCTACATACGTTTGTATAAAATATGGTGTTGGGTTAGCTAAAAGGGTATATTGATTAGCATGCCGTTGCAATCCAGTGCATTAACATTTGAAACATGAGAGCATTAACTTCTCCAACCACTGGAAACGTACGATGATGGGGGGTGGCCTATAGCAGGGAGACGTTAGCTACTAGTTACAGGAGAGCTCATTATATTAAATGAAATTGATTACTAATGCCCAGTACACTAGGTCTGGCGATGTTCCTGGTGAGCAGGGGGCTTAAGTTGCTCTTGAAGAGATGGTTAAAGTCAGGCATGACAGTGAGTCCAAGATCAGGTCACTTTCTTCAGACAACTTTACAAGCAAGAACGTTTCGTGCAAACCTATCGTTCAATACAGTCACAAAAAAGGTAAATGTAAACACTCGGAAGACCTCTGGGGTTATGTTTAGCAATTATAACAAAAACAGGTCGTCTTTAGGCTGTGACTGTACATGGACAGTTTGAGTCCACCTTTTACAAGCCTTCTTAAGTTTTAACAGTTGCGCCCGGGCCTGATTTCCAAGGAATCCATTTTGGGGACTGAGACAAACTTCTAATTTCAAACAGGAATTTCCCAATACTTGGCGCTGTAAGCACTCAATGTGAGGTTACATACCTTACACTCTCAATTCACTCTCTTACATTTACGTGTTTCTTTCTCATTAGTCCTTCAGTTTCACACAAAACTTCAGACACACAAAATACACAGCCTTCATGTTCAACAGTATCCTTGTCGTGTTCCTTTGAATCATACAGATCACGGTGAGCTCGGACTTCAAACAGACACAATGTAATGAATACGATGGGAGACAGAGCACGGGTTTCAAGCGCAGGGCACAGCAGGTGTTTATTCTGTAAAGTACCACATGAGGAAGCCGTTAACTTGGTCAAGACCCAGGCAGAAGGCAGACAGGGAATCCAAAAACATCAGGAAAATGTACAGGAGGGTCAAACTAGAAGCGTTGTCAGAAAACAGGCTGAATATCAAAACGAGTAATATATTCATGTCCGAACGTACAATACTTTACAAAGAAAATAAGAACAAGGACCAAACTTACTAGGCAAAATAAGATGGGAACAGGTGGTGCAGAAAACAGGTGAACCAAATGAGGAGGCGTGGTTAAACAAAAGAACACAGCATAGATATACAAAACCAGACATAGACAAAGAACTTCAGAATCAAAAACTAGAATCATTAGCCGAAAAACTTGAATAACAGACACTAAACAGACTAAGGAAACAACATAAATACAGGACCTTACACACAACAACCCCCTATGAATCATTCATTCACTATGACAATTACTTATCAATATCAGAGTCCAGATAGACTGACAACTAGACAGACTAAAGATTCAACAATGGCTTTCATTGCATTTCTCTCCACACAAAAGAGTAATCAAATCATTAGGCGTTATTGATTTGACCTCCAAAGAAGACGGTTATACGATACAAGACGAATATATACAGACACAGACACTTCAAATAACACACATACTATGTTTATATAACACACACACACACAACACACACACACACACCACCTCACACTTAGAACGAAAGCTATAGCTTCCCATGGTCTTCAGCCAAATTCACAAGCCCAGCAGCTGCCTGTCTCAACAGGCATCTGAGTTGGCATCCGGGAGAATAACCATGCCCCACACACCAGGCGGGAGAGTAGAAACAGCACGCACGCACGCACGCACACAATCACACACAAACGTACACACGCTGCAAATCAATAGAACTAACACTCTGTACCATCCCCCTTCAACACGACAACACACAGAAACACGTTAATATTACACGACGCATAAAAAAAGAACTATGCGCATTCGCACACACGATCTGGATAGGCTACTGGTCACAATGCTTGTCTGGCGAAGCTTTCTGTAGATAAATGCGCTGTGACTCAGTCGCAGAGAAATATTGATAGTAATCTACATGAAAAATGCAATAAAATACATTATTTCAGAGGACCTTACTTAGGAAATGCTCTCGCTCTCCTCTATGTGTATGCCTCGTATTGTTTCGTCAAGTGCCCAGGTGAATTTAAATGAGCATTTAAATGAACCACAACCCTATAATCCTGTCTTCCTCCATGATTTTTAAAACTAAATTTAAATCCATGGATCATTTTCCCCTCATTTTCTGTAGCCCTGGAGGCGTTGGTTGACTTACCTATACGAAGTCTGTTTCCTAAAAGCCAGACCCTTTAATTTCTCCTCCAACGTTTCCATCTCGGCGAGGCTACTGAACGTATCACTGGCACCAATTGTCTCTTCTTCACCGCAGCCCGACTCACTGTCTCCCCCAGATGCTTCCATTGCAGTCGGCCGGCCACTGAAGGTCCCGGGGCTGCGCTCCGCCTGGGACTGGCAGGGCTTGGCCAGGGGGTCCATGCTCATGCTACGGCCGGCACTGGACCCCCTCTCCCCGGCTTCTCCGGGAGACAGTGACGGTCTACAGTGGATATCGCTGGATGACAGTGTCCGTCCTTTATGTTCGCGTTTGTTGGAAGGGCCCAAAGCGGCGGGGGCTGTCTTCGCAGTCGAGTCTCAAGCACGCACGGGCGACCGCGACCGGCAAGAACAAGGTGATCGACTGGAAATGTCAGCACAAGCTGCGACTGCAACAACAAACGTCAGCACCAGCGCGAGAACGAAACAGCAGGCAGCATCCATCTCCGGCCCCGACAAGGGCATTGTGGGATACTCCTGCTCCTCCTTTCAGTTGCAGCATCATCACTGGTGAAAGTAGGGCACAGGGTGACACGCGGGCGGGCGGGCGCACGCACACACACTCGCCTAGAATATGGAAACCAAATGACGTTTATGAGCGCGAATAAACACTAACACAAGAGGCAACGGGACCACTAACTCTTGTACTTAGAATGCTCTTCCGAAAACAGGGTTGCAATGTATCAACAACTCTGTTATTAAACGTCCTTAATATTATTTGCATCATTATATGCCTCTAAAGAATTAAATAACGAAATCCCAAATTTATAGAAGAATGGAAAGCAGGTTTTTGCTTTAAGTCTATATTTAACTACATTCCGACCTGCTTCAGTGAACCACTGGTTTTATTTTTTTGTATTCAACCATGACAATTTCTAAACAAAAAACATTCCTAAAATATGTTTGCCATAATACTATTTGCTTTTCCATCATGTAATTTCAGGTATAAACAAAAAACGATTAAGCAACGTACACGCAGACGTATCTTAAGCAGAGAGACAAACACTATTACCAGGCAAGAATTCTTGTTGAAGAGTCGAGATCAAGAATCAAACCAGTGATTTGTTTAAAACGTTTGAATAACTTCATTTGAATGGCTGGTGGGGTGGGGCTTATTTCATTGCCCGGCACTCGCAGTGTTGGTTTGCAGTCTAGAACACACATAACATTGCAGTAATGACACTTGGAAGCAGGATGATCTTACACCACAACTGGTGCTTTTACTACAGAAAATATTTATTTCTTTTCAGCAACAAAAACGTTAAGATCACGTGCAAGCAGTTTACTTGATCTAAACCCCCCTACACATAAGTCCGGTACAAGAACGGTAAAAACGCATAGCTGAGAGACATTTAGAGCACGTCTACCTGAAGAATTATGCGTAATGCTACTTGTTCTGTGCAAATAAAATATTGCAACGCTACACTTTATGTACAATAAATAAGAAAGAAATTGACTCTTTGGGGACAGTGTGCGTGGACTAACGAAAGAGGCGCTCCTGGATCTCCAGAAAACCTTCAATACACGTGACAGCATGCGTGTCCGTGAGATGCAGGCCGTGCTGAGGGGACTTCTACCCAGCAGAAACATCCAGTTTCATCAAATCACAAGGCCGCAACGCTGTTGGCTCTCAGTTGATTAAAGTGGAGCTAATATCTCGTTCTGATAAGGAAACAATACGTTCCCCACCCACATGTCTGTCAACAATAGGGGAACAGGGTCTTCGTGATACTGTATTATTAAATCTTGTGTGCAGACATGCAACCGCCTGTCAACAACGGAGTTCAACCGGCATCATATTTTTACAAACCTTACAAAATGCAAAATGCTGGCGGACGTTTACGTTAATAATTATATTTACAAAAATAGAATTTGCTATAAAGACCTTTGGCTTTTTAAGGACAGTGATATTCAAAATTGTTCCTATCAAAATCTAAAGGAAACCCAGACTGAAGGAGAAGAGCACTCCCCACTAGATGTAAAGGGGAATATCACCATAGATATACATAATGAATACCAAACACTCAAATATGAAGGAGTGTACTGGTTGAAGCACAGGCGTCATATAATGACGTAACTCTCAAGCAAATAAAAACAGTCAAATAAAAACACAAACAAATAAAAAAACACAAATAAAACAAAGTATGAACACAAAAATAACTAAAATAATAAAACGTGGTGTACTACTGGAATAGAACCACATGATAAGAGAACTGCATACGATACAACAATAATGTAATCCAAAACGATTCTATAAATACAGAGAGCCTCCTGTCTCCTGCGGAGGGAAGGTCAAAAGGGGACCCTATGACGTCTCGTTGACTGTTCTCTCCAGCGCTAACATTTTTGTGCTGTCGTTTGTCCTCTGCTCCAGAGACCTAGGACAGGAGAAAAGAGGGTGAAGCAGTGGATACTGTAGCATAACACTCTTACTGAAAGTTATGAAGCAGAACAGTTTCTATTGTTTGATGTAACTGCTTGCCGTGTGTGTGTAACTAATACCTTTGGAGGTCTAATAGAAGGGGTTTCTGGGGACTTGTGTCATTGCTATTGCTGAAAGGTGGACGTGTCTCTGCACTTTGGGACTCCTCCCCTTTCTTCAGCTTTTTCTCAGAGCGCCATGCTGCCATTACAACCGTGGGCCTCTCCCATTCGTCAGGATAGTCCCCACCTAGACCAAGAAGATGTGTCTCATCCAATCCTCCCTCCTCAAAGGACAGCAGGCTCCTGGACTTCACTGTGAAGGACCATGGGTAATTAAGTACTGTCTTCAATTGTAGACTTAAGCTGGCTAGGAAAAACTTCATAAAAAGGCAGAAACCTAAAAAAACGTATTGTTATTCTTGATGTGTGGTAGGAGATTATCAAAGGGCATGAAGGCATTTAGGCCTGATCACTCCTCCAGACGTTTAATGACCAGTGAGTGAAGTCCAATGATATTAATTACATGTCAAACCTACACCAACAGTAAACCTCGCTCTGTACACATCATCCAGATTGTTCAAGTGCGGACTGCCAGCCGTATTAATACCAGGCTCGTAGCCGAGGAGGCCTTGTGTGGGAGGGAGATCAGACTGGAGGAGAATCACGATCAAAAATGGCTGCACTGCTATTCATCGAAACGGCCACGATGCTTTTTCAATCATGCTAATGATAGTCCCACTTAATGGACAATAATGACATTGGAGTGTAGGCGGGCAGAGCGAGCGCGCCACTTCAGCATGCACGTGCGCGTGTCTACCTGATGCAGTGTAAGACTCCTGCATGGCCGTATCTCTGGAGAGACCCGTCTCCGTGATGGAGGAGAAGGGACTGAGGCTGGGGCAAAAGCTCCCCAGGAACACGGCGAAACACAGCACCACCACCTAGACCCAAAACACACACCTCGTTAGGATCCCGAGTCAAGCATTTTACCATGAAAAGGAGAAAACAGAGAAACATTATGTGAGCCAGCACTGTGTCTGGTAGTCTCACCATCAGGCATGAGGAGGTCTGGGTTCCGGCGACCCTGCAGGAGCGGGGGACCTTCCCTGCCACCACTGCCTGCAGAGAGTGTAGCTGCTGTATTAAAGTCCTGGAAGGGGGGGAGAAAAAGGCACAGTGTGAATATAGAGCATGAGTGGTGTCTTGTTACTGTAGATACTGGAACTAAAAGCGGAGGTGTCTTTGCCCACACCTACAGGGGGTTGTTCCGCACTTCGTCCTGGAACCCGATTGGGGGAACCAGCTTCCTCTTGAAGCTTGGACAGTCCCTGCCCATTTTGTGAAAACGTTTGCCGTCCTACCCTTTTGAAGAGTATTTAAAATAACCACATTTGTCTTCTTTAGTTTAGAAATCATATTTCAGAAATGTTCCTACAAGAACAAAATTGTGGAATTTTGGAGCAAAACAAAATACACTTTTTGTCTGAGGCGAGTGTCAGCAAACTATTTAGCATGTTCTGTGTAATGACGTGACTGATATTTAAAAGGTGCTACTCATAATAAGTCTGTAACTGAAATGATCTCCTAGACCAAAATAATTACAATATCCTAAACCCTTGTCAACCAACCTCTCACATTTGTCAGGTACGTCCTGAAAATCCCATAAATTTCCCTCATCGTCAGGGCCAACAAACCAGATGTAGACCAAATAAACTTGGTTTTGCTTCATAGAACCGCAACCTGGAAAACGCCACTTTGGATCTGAGCCTACAAAAACACAGCTGCAGAATCGATACCCTTCAAGAACCTCCGCTGTTTTCTTAGATGAAACTGGTCTGATGGGTAGTGACACTTAAGCGGTATGCTGGAGACAACACATGCATGCAGAGCCTTGAAGCGGAAAAGCACAGAACAGCTGAGCATAATACACTTGACTGGGCCGGCATATGACTTCACAGACAACGTGACAGTGTGTATACATGTCTATTCATGAGGAAAACACAATAAATTAAACTCGGAAAACCGCGCTAATATTTCACCAGGTTGGATTCAAAACGCAGGAAAGGATTAGCACAGTACGCAAAATTAAGTGATTAGCAAACGTTTGTGGCCGACCAACATTTCCCTATTCATTTATTTAGCGGTAATGAAGAATAACAAAGCTAACTCCCCATCTTACTGTGACTAAATGCCGAGGAATGGCCAGGCCAAGACATCAGTATTATACCTGTAACCAGCTTTTGAAGCTAAATAGTCTTTATTTACATGTACACTGGAATAAAACAAGCTTATACGTTTGCTAGGCTCATGTTAATAAGTGTCATTCGTTAATAAATTCTATTTGCATGAATATAATTGAAGATCAGCTTATATCTGTGTTGCAGTTGGTCAAGGTGCTTTTCTATTATTGAAACAATCGTTCGCTGCAATGTTCCAATTTAGTTTTGCGTGTGTGTTAAGGGACGTTCGATTCAGTGGAATGGGCCAGAAACATCTTGATAATATTACATACAATAGGAGCAACATCAAGGTCTCCGGAGATGGAATTCTAGTCTTAAGATTGTCCATGCATGGCAACAATCTTGTGTCTCACATCCTCAGATAATCTATGTTGCCCTCTATGCTTATTTCAGTACTCTCAGTGATACAGGACAGCACAGTGAGTCCTTTTCTCTATTCAATCTGTGTGAATGAGTGATTTTCATATGGAAGGCATCCGTCGCGCTGGTAAAATAGGTCTTTTGTTGAAAATGATATGAGAGTTTTTTCTTTTGCTTTTAAAGGCCCAACTCTGGATATGAAGTCATTCGCACAGGTAAAGTAAAATAATACAAATGACTTTGCACAAATGTTGTGCACAAATGGTCCCCACAAATGCTATAAATGGAACAATGGAAAAACAGCCATGACTGCGTGCCATGACGTGAAACAACAATACCAGGCCGGACAAAAAACGAAACAAGAGGAAAACAGGCGTGACAGGGTTTTTGGAAATATGTCATGTGACACATACATTGCCATGTACCACAAACATTACCATATGCTATTCAAAATAATATCTGAACAACTCTGCTGCTCTTAAGACTGGAGCACAATGGGGAACAACTCTTACTTGTTGGTACATTCCAGATTTTCAACTTTCCTGCGCAGCTCACTGTTCTCATTGGAACACGTCTCCACCCTGTGGACAAAAGGGAGAGTTGCATGGTCTGTGTCTGGACTGTCGGAGTGTGAGAAAACACAGTTACTACACCAGCCCAGTGTGTACATGAAAGCACCTCAATGTTGTGATATAGTCATAATCTACAGTGTTCAAAACAAGGCTAATTAACCGCCATGGAAAAAGAAAAGCTGTTGTCATTCCTAAAGCGATTCATTTAAGCTGGAGCATCATGAAAGACTCACTTTTTCTCCAGGGCATCCATGTATTCTTTTTTCTTTCTGCGGCTCTCTTGAGCAGAGATCTGAAGCAATAGATGTCAAACGTTACTGCAAATAATGGCTCACAGATATTGGATAGTTACTTCATAGTGTCACTTGCGAGCCTCCTACAGGTCTGCCACTGGTCGCAATAGAAGGTATTTTCACGTATATACAGTAAGCAATTGCTTTCATGTTGGCATGTAACTGACACAACCATTGCATTGCATTGAACATTAGCACGTGGATGGGTCTAGGTCACGGAACCCCTGCTAAATGTGCCAGAACAATTACCCCTGTTTCAAAGTTATTGAAATCTCATCTAGCCACAATGGCTAAAATATTTGGCAACTGGTCCTGCTTAGAATATTTACACATGATCCTAAGCATGACGGGACGTTATTTACACGTGTGTGGAAGCAGCTGCTTTCAATATATATTGCCCCTTGTTTTATGACGTGTTTTCTTTATTTTGGTAGATTACAGTTACCTTGCCGTCAACAGGAAACTAATTATACACACTACAAGTGGTGTTAGACATTTCAGAAAGCCCATGTTGAGGTTTCACCTTGTTCTTGATCTTCCTGCGTATCTTCTTCAGGGCTTTCTCTTCGGCCTTAGAGAGGGGCAGTTTTGTGGGAACGGGGTAACCCTCTGCAACCAGGGTCCTCCGCTCCTCCTCGGTCAGCAGGAGAGGACCAGAGCCCTGCAGCTTCTACATGGAGAGGAGGGGGAGAGGAGGTGTTAACGGAGTCTGTTTATAAACGGGGAGGAGGGCCAAGCCCGGACGGAGAGACCCAGCAGAGAGCCGCACACAATTTGGATTCCTTCTGATGTGTTTGTAAAATAAAAATATTTGCATGAAAAAAACATATATAGGTCTATTATGCCTTCTGTGTATGTTCCATTTCGTTGTAGAAATTCAAGAGTCAGGAATCAAACTGGAGAGGGGTGAAAAAGACGTGTCTTGCATGGAAAGACGCAAAAAAACTGTGCCAAATGGCCAAAGATCTGTTCATTTCAACAGGTTACTCGTCACCATATCAACCTTTTACTAATTACACCTACTGCTTTTACAGGAATATAATCAGAATGCCTTTTTTCCCTTTAGTTTTCGCTGGAGCTACTTGCATTCAGACTGCAAACAAATGAAGTCTTGGGAAATGGCTTATCCAATTACCCTGCTCAGTTTACCTCAGTGAAGCCTAGTAGACTGCGAAGCCTGTGACCCGGGCCTTTGCCCGTGGTGAACTGGAAATATACCCCCACTTTTTGTTCAGAAGATGTCTCTTTTCTATCACATCATGCAAAGAGCACATCAGACCTGGTGTGTGGATAAAATTAGGTGATATGGTGGCGCTGATTGGCAAAAGAGACAGGGAGGCGATCTCCATTCACCTATCCAATCTCTCACAGATCATCGACCGCCGCGGGGGGGGGTCTCCCTGTCCACTTCTTGGAGTCAAACGCTAAACCTGCTCGGCGCACTTACGTGCGGGGCGGTGAGAAGAGGTGAGTTGGACAGCGAGGAAGGTCCGCGCGGAGACGCCTTGAGGCCTCCCGGGGGGGCAGCAGGGCTGACGGGGGAGGACGGGGCCGAGGGGCCCGACGAGGCACCAGGGTGCACCGGGCTCTGGCTGCCCTCGGAGTCGCTGCCATGGGAGGACGGGGGGGTGGGGGGCATCTGCAGACACTCCAGATCTGGTGATGGAAAAACACACACACACACACACACACACACGGGTTACAAACACACAAACACGGCGGGAGATCATCGACCCTAGACCCTTTATAGACCCTAGACCCTTTATAGACCCTAGACCCTTTATAGACCCTAGACCCTTTATAGACCCTAGACCCTTTTATCTCGATGTCATCATCACGCGTGCAGTGAGGGCCTTTGGCCAGCAGGGGTCCTCAGTGGCATAGTAACACACTGAGAGACATTGTGCACTGGTTCATTCACGGTCTATTTGTTAAATACTCAAATTGTGTGTGTGTGTGTGTGTGGTGGTATTAGGTCCCTACAAACAAGGCTGTGTCTGGGTCAATTCCACAGCTAGTGGCTCAATTCCGGAACTGATCGGAATTTGAGAAAATAATTGAAAATAAAAAGTTTGGACCTCAATAGCTTCACCTTTTCAGTTGACAGAGAAGCACTGAAAACCAATGTCTTTTTGTCTGGTGTATTAATGTGGGTCTCACTTTGTGGTGACAGGTTCAGGAACTGGTCCACCTCGTGAGGCTCCAATTTGATTTGAATCTCGGAAATCTCTTTCACCTACAAAGTCAGACAGCAGAGGTCAACATTGTACACATGCATTTGTGCATTATCACATGTCAAGCAATAGGCGTTTGTGAGAATATTAATATTATCAAAAATGTAAGAAGAGCTTTGAAAATGCATCTGTCTAATTCTCGGCCTCACCTTGCTGGTCCTTCCTTGTGTGGCGGACTGTGGGCTGGCCGTGGGGCTGGGGGCCGGGGGGATGGCCAGATCAGGGGCTTCGATAATGTGGCCCTTGGGGGCCAGAGTAAGAGAGAGGGTGGGCAGCAGGGCAGGAGCGTCACACAGCAGCACATCCATCTTTTCCTCCTGCTCCATGGGCCACTCCTCGCCGGACTCTGAGAGAAAAAGATGCTAAACATCAATATCCACACGGTGAGTTACTTATGTACAAGCCTTTGTCTACTCTTGCCAGACCTTCAAAAATATTGGTAAATATTAGAAGATACTGTACGGGGCATCAAGGTGGCCTAGTGGTTGGTGGAATAGCTTCACATTGACTGTTCTGAGCAAAACAGTTCAGCCTCATTTCTCCTCCCCAAAAACACCCACCCAGGTAAATAAGAATTGGTTCCTAACCAACGTGTCTAGTTAAATAAAAGTAAAATATCAAAGAAAAGGTCTCTAGGAACAGATCTGAAATACTAAAATGTACAATTCAAAAATACTAATATGCACCGAAAATGGTTTAAATTCAATGTTTTGCCTGGTTTTCATTGAAATACAAATAGTATTTCAATGAAAATGGTATTTCTCTCTGACCGTGTATTTGAAAAACACTCCAAATACCTCATTCGTGTTTTGTCATAGACACCGCAGGTTGCAAACTGGCGACAACGTGTTAGGCTGCCTACGGAGAAGACCCTAAACCCTTCTCTGTACACCTCCCCCTCCATCTCACCTGCTTCACTCCCCTGCTCCCCAGCCAGGTGTGAGAGTGGGGACTGGGGCCGGGAGTCCCCACAGAGGGAGTACGAGTGCTCCGCCTGGATATGGGGGGGCAGCGGGGAGGAAGGGGTTAAATCCTCACCCTCATCCATGGCCTCTCCGTCCCGGCCGGACAGGAAGGGGTCGCTCAGCAGCTGGCCCAGCAAAGCATCCTGGGAAAAGTCGTCCAGGAGCTCTGTGAAGTGCTGTTGGGAGGAGAGAGAGAGACAGAGCGAGATACAGATGTTGAGGAAGCTGGAGACACTTGAAAACCCAGTCATCATAACACTTAGTTATAATAACAGATACCATGTCTTTTTCCGGCCAGGTACCTCTACCCATTTTATTCCAAACCAGCAATTACTGCCTCTAAAGAGGTTTAATTACTTTAAGTACACCCAGGCCAAGTAGAAAGAGCCAATCAGAGAAGCCATATAAAATACCTCTACACCAATGAAAATACTGATGAATATCTCTCACACTGATCAGAGCAGCCATATCTTAACGTTCAATCTCTGTGTGGTGAGAAGCTTTTCAGTGGGGGCAATTGTCATTCGCTCTTGTTGTTGTTTCCTTTCTTCCCTTCTGTCTTTCCATCTTCCTTGTGTACTTCTTTACTTCTTCTGCCTGTACTACCATCGGAAAATTCCTCCACACACATTCCTTCCAAACTTCCCCTAACATTCCTGATGTGGCCTGAAAAAGCGAATCTCTCATCCCTGCGTCTGTCAGAGACAGGTTGAAACAGGCCCCTCCGCTTCAGCTGTTCCAGGTGGTCTACGATCAGTCCCTGCCCCCTGCTTTTCAACTGCTCTACCTTTCAACCCATCTCAACCTCAGCATTCCATCCTTCGAATCCTCTCACACTCCGTCCCTTGCATTTCAGGTTAGCCAATCACGTTTACCTCTGCCGTTCAGGCTGTCCATCTCCTGACCAATTATTTCTGTGCCGAGGCCTATGTACAGGTCTAGCGAGTTTTCGTTGCAAAATATGGTGTCATTCTAGAGTTCAGCACTCATATTTCCCTGAATCTAACCAATGCTAGGATTACAATGATCATTTCATTGTTTCTGCTTTCTGAGAAGGTCACCTATTTTTGCCTCAGACTGACGGAGTTCTGTGCTCTGGACAAGGAATGAGCTATACTCAATGTGCGATGACACCAGAGACAACGTTCAACATACAGATGTTAAAAATATAGGTTTCTCATGTTAAGAACCATCAGCCTGGGGAAACTGGAGACAACTGAGTTTATTTTAGGGTGCTTTCAACCAAACAGTTAATTGTCCTTATTCCACCCCAAGTGAGTTTTGGGGAAGCACTTTCACAACCTGCTTTCTGAGTCTAGAGCTCTGTCTCCGGGCAGAATATACGGACCACAGCCAATAGAATTTTTCTGCCAGATGGGACCTGTTGAAACTGCTAGAGCAGGGAGATAGGAAACATCTGGAAAAGTTTGGTTGCATCAGAAGTGGGAAGAAATGGATCTGACCAGGTTGAAAAAACAGAAAGCAAAATTCACAGGAAAAGGTTGAAGAGCCCACTAGGAAGAGAACGAGAACAAGAGTAAAAGTGACGGAGTGCAGGGATTGTAACAGAGGCGACAGAGAAACAGATAGAAGAAGGGAGGGAGCACAAGGAAAAAGGGAGAGAAGGCAAGGAGCCAGGCATGTGGGTTTAATTACTGAGTCAGATGGGGGGAGGGGGGAGAGAGAGGAGGGAGACTAACCAAACTGACCACTCGGCATCGGAATGTTATTTTCGCTCTTTTTCCATTGGTGACTCTTTTTCCTCATACCCAGCTGGATGAGAACTGCAGACAAACGACAGTCTGTTCAGATAAGGCCTTAAGTAAATGCCTGTAAATGCTAAATACCAATCCAATAGGCGACACCCAGATCATTTTTCAACCCTAGAAGTTTCATTTTATACCACTGTAATTGTTATTTCAGTTAATACATTTTACTACAGGCTTGGGAGAGTTTAAGATCTAGATGGCTGTCGTCAGAAGCTGTCGCTTATCGGACCGCTCAATTGGCAAGGAAGTACGCACCAGCCCCTACGCGCCAGAAGGAGAAGACGTTCACAAGCCAACGGCCAGGATTGAACTTGCAGACGGCCTGACCTATCACAAGGAGTCGATAGAGCATGACGAAGCTACCCATGTCAGACCAACACCGGAAGGTACTGACTCGGTTGGTATCTCCACATGTGATGCCCTCAGACTGCTGTTGGTATGCCACAAACAGGAAAACTTTAGGCCGCTAAATGAAAACAGGCTTTAGGACCCTGAGTCCTGTACGCAAGAAGCAACAAAAACCTATATGCAAACACAGTGTCCGTCTCCCTACGACTCTCCGTGAGGAGTTAGGTGGGTAGGTTTTGCTAGAAGGAATTACGATCCTCTCAGGTATGTCTTGTTGTAATCCTCTGTATGTGTTTAGTCTGTATGTTTATATTAACAAGCGCACACCAACCTAATGTTAGCAGTGTCTGAGTTGGCCTTCCTGCCTCTGGCCTGGGTTTGGGTAAAGAGGGGAGAGGGACGAGGGGGGGACTGGAGGGGACGAGGAGATGATGTTTAGGATTTATCTAGAACTATTTTCCACAGGCAACCGTATCCCTGACAAAGACGCCGCCCCTTGCAACCCAATCAGTCGACATTCAAATCCTCTGTATTCATCGCCGTTGCTTGCCAAGGCAACCACCCACTGGCACTGACCACTCCCAAACCACCGTCACCAGGCTTCTTCCTGGTCACCTTGTTCTGTGTGACGGCTGGGCTTCGGTCAGGAAAACCATCAGGTGTTTATCACTAGGAGGATAGGAAGGAAGCACTGGTGGTCTGGAGGAGGAGGGTTTGACGCTCAGATGGCCTACAGAACAGTCCCAGTCACCTTTAACGTTTATGTGTGTGTGTATGTGTGTGTGCCCCTAAGGGGGTAGGAGTTGTTGGGGTGGATAAGGCATAGTCAGGCAGGGAAATGCGAGTTCACTGGGTTGAGATGAGGTGGTGCTGCTGAGGCAGAATGCCTCTTTGTCTGCGGGGACTGGCACTGAAGGAGCTGGGTGGTGGGGGTTCTGCACGGGAGAGGTGATGTAGGCTGGGCTTCAGGCTGTAACCTGACTCTCCGGATAACAGCTGGTAGATGGATGGTTTTGAACGCATCAGAAGAAGTAGCGCCTGAGAGATGGTACTGTTGAAGTGGCGTCACAAAGGTGCCCCGAAATGCGCCTTGGAGGCACTGCTATCTCACGGGCTGATTTTGAAACAACGGCGCCCGGGTTTAAGGAACTCTGGCCGTTCTTTGCTATCATCAATGCAAATATCGAACATGCAAGTACACTTGAGAAAAAAGAGCCATAACCCTAACCTTAACCCTAAAATAGGCAGCTAATATGCAGTTTCCCTAGGCAGCTAGGGATTTGATCTGGCAACCGCTTAGCTTCCAGTTACACGCCTTAACCGCTAGGCTAACTGCTGCCTCCTGATTACAAATCAGTAAAGCAGCTTATACTTAGTGTAATATTTGGTATTTGGATTTGATTGGCTGAATCGTAAAGACTGGGCAGAGTTTCCTGGGCATCAGCCAGAGGCTGTTGGGGCACCTTTGTCCTTTCTACAAGTTGAGAAAGTGTTGGGCGGTCTGTAATGCCTGACCCCCTGGGGTGCGTGTGTGTCTGTGGGTACTGTCCTCTGTGAGTTTAGGCAAAGACAGGAAGTCATCTTAACTGGAGGGAAGCGTGGAAGCGGAACTGATGATGCAATGACTTTTACAAATTTAAACCAGATGTTACACACCGGTAGAGAGGAAGGACTTGCTCACACAGACAAATACAGAAACACACACATACAGGCGCAAGGGTCAACTCCCTTGTGTGTAGATGGCTGTACTTTGCCCGGGACTCTTCCTTGTTTACGGAGTCACTGATATTGAGACCAACAATCACACACAGACCATTTACATTCTAATACCGCTGGGAACCCCGAATAATATACCCATTCAAATCCCTATTTTTGCTGATCCCTAAACCTAAACCACCCCAAAATGTAACTACAAACCTTAAACCTAACCACACTTGTAAGTAAAACCTGAAAACCTGGAAAAAATATCATAATCCTTGTTGAAACAGGCAAAATGTCTCCAGTAGGTAACATTTTCCTTGTTTTACTGTTCATCGTGGGGTTTACAGTACCAAATAAAAAGTAAAACCCCAGACACACAAAAACAGGCCAAACATATATATGCTTTGGATGCCTTTAATTTGTAGCCTAGCCCTGTAGCCTGAGTCATGATATCATAGCTGGCACGTCCCTTGTATCCATCAGTGTCTCTCTACAGGACATTATCAACCTAAAACAACCCAGAGCCTTGTTCACAGTGTCGTGGTTGGCTGGCCCGCTGGATGGCTGTCATGGCTGTTATCCACAGCTGGAATAGCAATACATTCCATGGCCGGAGTTCCAGCTATATCTGCTGGTTATCAGGGCCTGACCACGGGACAGAGGGTCTGACACAGGGCTCGGGGTGGGAGCGTCGGGGTTATGGGGGAGTGTGGTTCCAGACACTGGGTCGAACGATGAACTGCTTGCCTCCAACACTCTGGTCGTGATTTGAATTGACAGAATCAAGGAAGAATAGTTTTGGAAAGAGAATACTCTGGTTCATGAAGTACCCCTTTGCGGGTTAGTCTATTAGAGCTTCTGATCAGAAATGTCAGGGTTCTTGATTGAATCTCTGAGCCTGTAAAGTTGAACGCAAACTATTATTCTATCCCCAAACAGAGCAGTTAATTGTATTTGATCACAGATTGTCGGTAAAAAAGAGAATTATTTCTCAGTCATACTTACCGGTTTAAAACTGGGCTAAAAATGTGATCCAAGTTATCCCCTCTGCACAGGGAGGAGGGTCAGAGTGATTGTTGAGATCCTCTGATTGAATAGGATTGGGCCGGGGAGGGGCTTGTTGGACTTCACCAGGTAGCTAGTTGTCTTGGATGTGATGGTGCATCAGCTCTCCACACGCTCTTTCAAATGGTAATAACAAATGGTAATTGTGTGAACTGACAATGAAAAACTACTGTATGACAAAGGACACCTTTTTTTACATCACTGATGGGCACAGTGACAACCTATGGCCCACTCAGGTCACAAAGTACTGAACTCTACGTGATGTGTGTTTCTAATGTGGTTGGGGTATGGAGGGAGATGGGTTTTAACAAGAAGGAACGATCCCGGAGGTATACATTTGTTTACATGAAATCTGAGATGACTTTTTTTTTGTTGAGAATGAAGATCCACCACTTATTAATGACTGACCATTTCGCCCACTGGTGGAAACATTGTTAGGGTCAAAGTTCAGAGAGTGACTCACAACGTTAACAAATACATGCCTATGTGCCCTCGCACCCAAATAAAACCTACTCTGACAGAACAGAGCAACAGGATATGAGACGGAGAAGAGAGAAAAAGAGGGATAAAGAGGCTGGCCGGTGTTGAGAAAAAAATCTCTCTTCCTCGCCTTTCCCTCTCCATTGCCCCCAC
The DNA here is from genome assembly GCA_016801105.1 of Esox niger. Classification (NCBI taxonomy): domain Eukaryota; kingdom Metazoa; phylum Chordata; class Actinopteri; order Esociformes; family Esocidae; genus Esox; species Esox niger. Next base: position 134,946 of record JACXGJ010000109.1, on the reverse strand, counting down.
GGCATGTTACCAAGGCAACGTAATTAAGTAAAAAAGCAGCCCCCTTCAGTAACATTTAACTTTTTCCAAGCCTACTCTGACTGAGTTAGCGGGCATGCAGTCCCTCTGACACACACATGCCCTTTAGCTGCAAATCAAACATTCTCAGTGAGGGTGCCATGAGTTGGTTCAAACTGGGTCACGGCCCCCTCAAGGCACCAAAGCTTTACAAGACTGCTGAAGGGGAAAAAATGTGTATATAGTTGTTCTCAGTGATCCACTAGGAAAACGATGTCAATGTGAAAAAATGCTGGGAGCGAGAGAGATAAGGTGAAGAAGCGGAGAGTATGGGGCAGGAGCAGGCACGTTTTCCCTGACAATCCCTTCCCCCTGCCCTGGCTACAAAGGAATAGGTCAGGGGGTGAAAGAGATAAAACGGACGTAAGAGATGAAGACCACCGATGAGATGGAGTTGCACATGTATGCAACAGGTCCCAGGGGATGACAACTTCGAAAACAAAAACAAGAGCCCCGTGAAATAAAATGTCTGCTTATGTCCTAAAACATTAAAAAAATGCTTCCAGATTCTTCTGAATGGATGTGGGAAAGATAAAAGACAGGAATTCTGAAGAGCCAGGCTCAACGAGTACAACCGATTGTCTTGTGGAACTATGATTACCAGGCCAAACGATATCCTTACTCGTTTCAGGTCGGTTACTGTAGATTTGTCTGCACTGTCATTTAGGGTTGGGATGCTACACGCCCTTCTAAAAGAAATGTAGCCAACACCCAGAACCAAGAACACACACACACTGCCAGAGTTAACAGCTAACCAGGGCCTCGAGCAAGGGGAATAAATGGTGAGTGTAATTTTAGCTGCGCTGTAGAACATAGATGCTTGGCGGATTGAAAGCAGTGACCCCCCACCAAACACACTGCAACACACACCATTATTACAATCTTCCAGTTACGATTTCTGGCTTCAGTACAAACTAAAAGTCCTACTGTCCCTAACCTGTAACAGCCCCAAACCCTAAAATCTATACTTAACACCTAAACTTAACCAGTAAACCTTAATGCCTAACCTTAAACCTAATCATAAATCACTTTATAAAACTAATCCCAAGCCCTAGCCTAAAATGAATTATTAATTTTATTACAAGAAAGAACTGGCTAAATGTCCCGACGTCCCCTGATTTCCCCTGGATTATAACACTCGTGAGGACTTCTGATTGACAGCACTACACATAAACCTCAAAAGTATCCTGTCTTAAAAGGAGCACTTTTTGAATAGACCCAGTGAGTAAATGGGTAAATGTGCCCTTGTATGTCCTGGTACCTGTTTTTGTGCGTTCACGTATGTGTGCCGCGAGTGTCCCAGGTGACCATTTCTCCCAACAGACGGAACGCTCCGATTACATCAAACAGACAGCCCTTTCAGCCTGAGGTGGTGGGTCTGTTCTGAGGGCCACACAGGCTAAGGCTGCCATGCCCTGCCAGGGAACAGGCATTACTCTGTGTCACACGCTTGGACAGTTTTCGCTTTATTAGACTAGCTGTGTATGTGTGCACATTGGGCCTGACAGAAGTTTCATTTGAGTAGAAATCCATTCTCAAATTAAGTACCAGTAACCATATTACTAAACGTGACCTGTGTAACTTCACATTTTGCTAGCATTGGCTACCAAACAACAGAAAATGCCTTCTGTAAGAAGTCTGTACGGTCAGTGTTAATCATCCCACCATGAGAATTATATGGGGCCTTAGTGTGTGTTCTCCCAGTCCCGGCCCACTTGGGCATGTCATACTTGTACCCTGACAGAGAGATGAAGAGGCCTTTTTTAAACTAAAACCCAGTCCTCTTTGCTCTCCTCCAGCATCTCTGAGCTGACTGCTGTACTCCTCCATGGACATTCTATTTTCTCCCTAATTCAATATTTGCCTGGCACCGCATGGGAGGTTTCTGTAACCTAGGGTGTGACAACCGGCACGTCAGGGTCATCCTGCTCCCTCTACACGACACAACTCGCGTCACCCTGACGTGAATACCTGTTCATCCACTGTACAGAATTCATTGGCATAGAAAACAGTTTAAATCATGCGTAAAACATGTCCTTTTTCTTTTCTCTATAGCCCTCCCTCTTCCTACCTCTGTATATCTGGACGGAAAAATAGAGGCGTGCCAGGCTGGGGGCCGGACATGATGCTTTTGGGTATGCAAGCGATCTACTTGGGGCAAGAACACATTAACCAGCTTCACATTGCTAATCACTACTGTGGTCTCAGTGACTGTAGTTATAAGCTTATTCATCAAAGGCATCTTACCTCTGTCTGCAACTCCATCACTGAGGTAAACTAAACTACGATCCTGCCAGCGTAATTCTATGGTCTGCAGGATGGCTGGGTCTGGGCAGTCTTAGGGCCATTAACAACCCACCTTTTGATGTCATTATTAATCATTGGTTGTGCCAGCAGTTTTTAAAAACCTTTGGCCTTACTCTAGTCCTAACCCTCTCTATTACATGTAGCGATGTGCTGATAAAATGATGGCGTTGCTGTGCTATGTATGTAAGCCTAGCATCTTTATTACTATTGAGTCGTAAATATGGGGAATGTAAATTCCACAGCAGGACAAATGGTCTGTCTGAAGGACAGTTATCTGTGGGGAACTGACACTGATAGGAATGGCATGGCAACGCTGTCGCTCTGCTGGCGTGAAGCAGAGATGCCATGAGTTCAGTTTAAAAGGCTAGTTGTGTTGTCAAGTTTATGGGATATTTCGGGATTATTTTTACATTCAAAAGGGAAAGTGTTGACAGCTATGATTGACACAAAAGGACTTTTAAGTAACTGAAATGTCTGGAGAACTGTTATGAGCTACTGAAACAGTTCAAAGATGATGAAAGATATAACTGGGAAGGCTAACTCACTCCTTCTGCAAATCTAGTATTTAGTGGGGACTTTAATAAGGTTCTAGTCAATACCAAACACTCATATCATCCTAGAGCCCTCGACACCAGTAATAATTTATCCTCAGTCTGTCTTTTAATTAATGTGATTCAAATGAACACAATGGGTTAACATGCATTCAAAAACAGTCACTTAGACCTGAAAGTTTAGATAATGTCAGCCTGCGTAACACATTTGAAGCAGAGGGCAGTTTACAAATAGAACCTGGCCGGGATACAAATCCACAGCGAACCACTTCAGATTGAGCCGACATATGTTTACTGTGAATGCAAAATTTTTCTCAACACAAGAACTATGCTTTTAAAGGTGCATGGCCAACAAATTGTCTGGGTATTGAATTCCAGCCTTACTAAATATAATGACAATAAATATGTCCTTATTTTTCTATGATGCTGAACATCCAGCGTTGATTTAACCCTGGGTGGTTCCTGCCCAGTGGGAGGGAGATGTGCTCTCATTGATGAGCGATCCAGATGGGGGGCCTCAACGTACACACACACACCAATAGATGAGGAGGTGAGAGTTTGCATTGTTGTGAGGAATGTCATGTCAACAAACCCCAGGGAGAGAAAGTGAGTGTGTGTGTGTGTGTAGCAAACCCACCCCAAGGAATTGGGCGGGCAGAGGGGACTCGAACAAAGACACTCCTGTCTTCCTGTGCTATCTGAGAAAATCAACCTTTCCTTCGAACGCACACAGGCTGACATTCACCATTCACACAGGCTATACATTGCTCTCGCAAGGGCTGCAGAAGGGGTTTCTTGCTGTGTCCCACGGAACACTGGCGTTACAGAGGCCACAAGGTTTGAAGCCAAAATAGTGAAATGACTGATTTGGAGCAGTACTAAAACAAGAAGACAGAGTACATAGTGACATATATAGAAATAAATAGTCGTGTCAGAGTGGTTGTTGGTTTCCATTCCTATAGATGTACAAGTGAATTAATGTAGTTCGACACCAAGCCTAGACGACAAGCATAAAAGTCCCAGACCAGTGTAAAGTCTGGTTCCTATCCTTTCACCCAGCTGGATTCAACCCCCCCTAACTCTCACACACATGGCCCGTAGCTCCCCCTAGAAAGTATGATGCAGGACGCACATCTTTCATTACATAATGCAGGAACCCATGAAGCACCTTTCAAAGGCTAGCACTGGCATCTGGAGTGGAGCCTGTATTCCTCCATTCTGAAACGAGGCGTGAACTTTATGGAAGAAATGTACATTTGAATGTAGACTAGGGTTAAAGTTCCCTTAACATCCTTTGTTCAGGTGTGCATTGTAGCATAAGACTAGACTATTACATGACTGACTGCACTCAATATCACCTTTGTATTGTAGGGAAAGCTAAATGGGTTATTAACACACGCCGAATCCTATAACATATACCTAACGTAGGCCTACTACGGGGGGACAAATGAGAAATCAATAGGCTACTACTGTAATGTCGCACTGCCAAATAGCGTTTACTCATTCGAAAAAAATCGATGGAGTAATGCCATATTTGGACTACCAGCCCAGTAAAACCGTGTGAGCCTTTTGGTATGATATTCAACAATAATAAAGGGGTGACTACAAGTATGTCAGTGCAGTAAAGGTGCATAAGCGTGTATAATTAACAAACGTATAACTTACTGTGTTATATAAGATATTCTCATTTTCTCCAGGCTCTGAAAGCTCGCTGAGATTCCGATCCCAGTGTAAAAAGGACTCGGTACTGTCCAATATTTCCATCCTTGCCCACGCGACCGTTCTGATTCAGTGTGTCGCTAGATGAAAATCAAGTATCCCTTGAGTATGATACTTTGTGGCAATGTAAAGCAGCAAATCCACTCCTTCCACCACTTTCCAGTGATGTGAACTGCAGAATGTTTACACCCTCTACACTCCGTCCACGCAAAGTTATTTCAACTTCAGTGAAGAAACGTAGTTAATGTACAACGCAGTAATTTGAAGTTGCGCCGTAACGAAGCAGTAACGTTATCCCCAAATGACAATAACAAATGGGGAGAATAATTGAAAAGACCGTGGTTAAGTATTTTTTATTTAGTTCGCGAAGAAATCAGTGGACTTTTTCTCCTCTTTTTCCTTGATCCAGTTTGCTACCCAAGGCTAGACTAGACCAGACAAGGAGGAATGTGTGGGGGCGGGGACATGGGCGGGACGGGAAAAGCAACATCAAATGAGATCTAAACCAAAGCTCCGTTCCATGTCTGTACGGTGCATCGCGGTTAAGGTTTATACAATGCAATGCAATGGATATACATTTCGCACAACTAAGGCATGAAACAGTAAATCTACCGATACTACAACTTCCATAGGCAAAATCCCGCAAACGTAAATCTACTTCAGACCCATAAAGTTAGTACTTCTATTCAAAGACTGACTCTTAAATGTGTGTGACTGAACGAGTCTGCGACCAATCCAATGTTTGTCAGGCTCTTGGATTGACAAGACAATAAACCAATGAAATAAAAGGTACGTGCATTTCGTAACAAATCAGAGAAAGACAAGAATTATTTCCTCTTAAGTCCCCTCCCTGCAGTGCAAATCAAACAATCATGTTCCATCAAGAAAAACTGTGCTTTAAAGGCAAATATTATTCTACTACAAAAACTTTCACTACAACTCATCTGGTCTGAAAACAGGAAGATTTCATTAGCAATGAAACTCCTGTCACTCACATTTAAATTAAGAGAAATGCAAACGTTTTGCAAAAGGTATATTCTACATAATACACACCATTACAAACATGGCACAGTAATAATTGAGTTAATAGAAACATCAGGGGAGAAAAATCGCTTACAATGGTAACGAAACTGAAAATAAACAGTTACAAGTTTCAAATCATCTTTGAAATAGAACAGAAAGACACGTTTAAGAAGAACAGGTGGTCCAACATTCAAAACTAAACACATTCAAGTATTCCTAGTTTTAGATGCAGGCAAAGCCACAATACTTGGTAAATGGGATGAGGCAGATTAAACTTGATTCACACAACATGACTCATTCTCATTTATTGGTGACTTGGATACTTGGGAGAAAAAACAACTTTTAAAACCAGACTATTTTGTTTCCGCTTTGAACCTCAGATCCTTCGATAATTCTCCACGATAAGTAGCGCAGAAGGACTAAAACTATAAAGAGATATTAACATAAGAAAAAAGTTGCAGGATGATATATTTACAAGGGATGCAATGTTGTAGGCCTACTCAGAAGCAGTCCAGCCAACTTCCAACAAAGAAGACAATACCCTGTCTTATGCCTCCTTTAGATAGCCGGCTCACAGCTCCTTCCAGTCAGTTATGACAGACAATAAAGTAGTTATAGAAAAATAACATCTTCTGGCTGATGGACACCACTTCCTCATTGGTCCCTCCCTCGAAGGTTGTCGCTCAAGAAGATAATGTTGTCTGTAAAGAGAAACAATGCTAACGGCTGTGACAACATGAACTGTTTTCCTGTGAGGAGCGTGAAAGGTGCACTGGTCTTCTCTCACCTGCAATGATGGTGGTTGCCTGACGTCTGACGTTGTTCTTGTCTACGTACTCCCCATAATCCAACTTTCCCTCCACTAGAACCCTCGAGCTAGATCAGGGCACATAGAAACAAGGAACATGTAACTGACGTAATATGTTCAGCACTTTGGTACACAGGTGACATTACACTACACATCTGCAAGAAGTGTCATAGAAAGTGTAGGCTCATCACAGTGCAGAACGGTGACATTTTCATATGTTACTTTCTGATAATTCCTGATTTAAGTTCAAATCTAGTCAAAACCTTTTAAAAATCAGCAGGTTTCCACAGGTAGGAGTTATGGCTTTCAATGGTGACATCACCAAACTGTAAATGAGTTAAAAATGCATTCTTATACTTCTGGCCACCAGTTGCAAAAGTGGCACCGTCGAGCTAAAATGGGCACCCAAAAATGTTCTACTCATGTGTCATTTACATGCCGATATCTGCCCCATGTTATCAAAACCACTTATTTTCTAACTTGGAAAGTCATGGCTAACTGGGGTATGATAGTGATTCTACTTATGTATAGAATATATAAAACATTACTAATCAAGCCAAAAATGGGAAGTTAAAAAAGATGGTGTGCTATTTGCAGGAGTCTCAGACAGCATTTTTCACAGAACAATAACAAAAAGCTCCAAACTTCTTAATAACAGCTAGCTCTTACTTTCAGCTTCCATACCCAAACAGTTGTAGAATAAGTATTGGTTGATTAAACTGTTTTTATCTTAGAAAAAAAATCTGGGAAGGGAAATGTGGTTCTGTGTGGTTGAATTGGAAATATTTTTTGTGCATATTCCAACTTTCCCTGATATGGCCTCAGAAAGAGGTCACAGCAATAGGAATAAGCCGTTACTGATAGCAATGCTGAAACAATTACAGTCAAATGCTCAATGGCATAGAATATTTCACTCACCTTGTCAGCTAAGAGATATAAACTAGCCACCATTTACATAGAAGCACATCGCTAACCACTTGGCTCCATCCCCTTTTAGTCTATTGTAATAGTAATACATTACAGTTGGGTGCAATGAAACCTTGAAATGAGTTGACTTTAATTTAAAAAGAAAATGCCTACACTAGGCCTTAAACAGGCAAACAGCACCCAGAGCAATACAAATCAAGCCTGAAAAATCAACAACCTATGTAGCAACAGAAGACTGTACACATACCCTTTCTTCACATATTGGTAGGCCACATCTCTTAGACCAGGCTTAAAAATGGACACGCGATGCCATGTTGTCTTCTGGCTGACATCTGCGGGGGAGTTCTCCACCTCCCCGGAACGCCACATCTCATTGGTTGCCATGGAGAAGATGGTGACCGGGTTCCGTCCCTCCACCTGTCTCATGACAGGATCCTGCCCCACTCGTCCAAGCAGCTGGACACGGTTAATTGCTGGGTGATAAAGCAACAGGGAAATATATCAAGCACAACAGGTATTAGCCGGTCTGGGTTTGTTTTAAATAGGTGAGAAAACTCAGAAAAATATATTGAAAGGCACTCACATCTCTCTAGGATAAGGCTGGTGTCTGTAGATTGGTGTCTGACCAGCTGTCTGAAGAGCTGCACAGAATAGGCCAGACACAGAACGGGACAGTCAGGTAAGGAGACACAAGTAGCAAATTAAAGAAAACAAGATGAAAGTTTACCTGCGAAGTCGGTATTCTGAGCATCTTTTCTGTGCACTGGACAGACACGTTTACTGTTGGAAAGACCAGAAAAATTTAATGACTACCTACATTAATATTGACTCTGTCTTCAGTTTCCTAGGCAATCAATGCTAGATTTGACTGTCAATCTGTTGCAAATAATTAGTAAACATGAAAAACCAACAGTAGGGGGAGATTGAACGATCGTTGGGTTAGTATCCACGAACAATGTGATTTGTTGACCTGCCCTTGAGCAAGGAACGTAACAAGAATCGCAGTCAATAGCTTCTCCCTATTCGTAATGTTATGGAATAGGACAAATAAATTGGTCCCTGTTATTTCAACTTTTGCGGCAACATTTTTATTAAGTAATGGTTCATTAATGTCTCTTTCCAAAGTAATTACATCACATGCTCCTTCGTAACCTCTACCGTGAATTGCAATGAAGGTATAGTAACGACTGACAAGACAAGCAGCTACTGTACCGCTTTAAGTCTCCCGCTATTGCAAGTTATTTTGCGAGCCAGCTAATAAGGCTGAGAGAAATACACTTACTCTATAGAGTATAGCGGTCGTGTGAGCTTGGTAAACAAAAACGCCTTTGCAACCACTACGCACGTATGTCTAAATCCGAACAGCAATTTCAAACTTACATGCTGCAAAAATTTCTTCAGAAACCTCACGATGCCTCAAGTCCGTCGGTAAAATAAATCCGGCCTTGTCTAAGACAAAAATAAAAGTTCCGCCTGTGTTGATTGGATTAAATTCACGGCATTAAATGCTGTTTGGGTGTGAGTGTGTGTGTGGTCGTAACATTTCTAATGTTTTTTATTCGTTTATTTTATTGGGGTTATAGTATAGCTATAGTATTCAGTTCATCTCCAAATATAGGGATTGGTTCTTGACAAGCTAGACGAAATACACATGAAACAGATAGATAATGTTTTTACTTTATTTAAAAAGTTTCATAAAACCTTGTTTACAATCATCTGCTCACAGAGTACACAGAAAATAATATACAATAAAACACAAATATTTGAATCTAAGAAAATATTCCACACAAGGCCTTACAAGGTTGGCTTATATTTTATGTTTTACTACAGTAATAAGATGCGGCATCTTTGTACCATGCATTTTATTTCTAGTCTAGATTACATAACTAGTCATATCCTATTAAAGTGAGATGTGCAGTAATTACTTTCATTCATTTACATTCAGCCATTACACAACAGTTAATCTGATAGCAAAATCTTGCTAAGAAAAACGAGGGAAATAAAAAGAGAAAATATGAGACAGATGTCTTGAATAAAATGTTTCACCAGGAGTAAAAACAAACCACCCAGTCAGCAGGGACACATCTATGGCCCTTCAGGAATTACATATTTCTCAGACAGGCACACCTTCCCGGAGCCACTAGGATGTGTTTGATAAAGTATAACCAATAACTACTAGTACCTAGATTTATTTTCATAAGTTATTATTACAATTATTATTTTATCATACAAGCAATTGTGTATAATGTGATCTTTATATACTCAAATACTAAAATAATGAAAGAAGTATTTATGTCTATGATTCAAGGAAATGTATGGAGTGTTTGCAATCAGGATTTCTGCAGCATGAGTCCCAGTAGTTGAGAGATGAGACGAAGAGCAGGCTGGCTGATGGGATAGTGGAGAGGCAACTTCTCCTCCACACTGTGGAGCTTCACATAATACCTGCAACAGAACACAAAACAAAGATGTATGCAAAACCTTCATCCTCAGGCTAAAAAAGAACACTAGTGTCTTTACTGCCACAAATGGAATAAACAAGTAAGACAGCAGAACAGGAACCATCCCTTTACCTGAACTCCTCTCTGTACTCCGTCCGTAGGTGCTGGCTCAGATGGGAGCTGTATTTCAGGCAAGCCAGCAACACCTTGCATCGCTGGTACAACAGAGCAGCCTGGCACGGGCTCAGAGGATCCCCAGACCCTGACATGACTACCACTACCTGCTGGGCCTGGTACCCCACGAACGACAACTGTGTAGGGGGAGAAAGATAGAGGGAGATGGAGGGGAACACATTCTGTGAGATGCAAGACAAGGTATCGTATGATTTAAGTACTTCACCCGTTTCAATAAGTTCAGCCATACCAAAGAGGGATGAGGCTGGAGTATTCTCAGGATCCAGCCGACGGTCAGGAAGTGCTCTTCAGATGGAGTACGGCTGGCCTGTGAATATAGAGGAATATTGGGATACACAAAATCGTTCCCATAGTTTACTGGTATTTACTGCTGTGGGAAGCACGTGGGAGTTTCTTTCCCATGTCTACTGTGAAGGACACTGACCTCCTGACAAAGCACCACCAGTTCAAACAGCAGAGAGCATGCAGCATCCAGGTACTCTTCTAACAAGCCCTGAAGCTCAAAAATATAGATACAGTCACCTTCAGGCTTTAACAACAACAACATTATGACTCTATGTCACCATTCATAATCTTACATTGTTATAAAGCCTGTACAAAGATCGGATGTGGAACCAGTAAAGCAAGAATAAACAGAATGATCAAACGGCCTTGAATCCTTTCTAAGACCTCCTCTAACCTGCATGCGTGTGGGGGAGGTTTGCCCTGAGTCCTGAGAGATGTCTGGGGAGCAGCTCCTCGATCCCTGGCTCTGGGACTGGAGCTCAGGGTCGCACACCAACGCTAGTAACAGCCTTGCTGTCAGAGCGCCCCTGGAGACATGAATAAAATACACTTAAGTAGCACACTCAAGGAATGGATGTGTCTGAAAAGATAAAATGAGAAAGAGACAAAGATAGAAAAAGAGAGGGATTGTGAGAGACATAAGAGACAAAAAAGATAGCAAGGATCTGTGTACTCACTGCTTGGCTGTTAACATGTTGAGTCGAGCCGGCTCAATCTCTGTCTCTCTGAACATCAAAGCCAGTGTCTGAGAGATCAAAGTACCCAGTCTAACAAGAATTTAAATAGAAAAATTATGTAAGCTTTATATTTTAGTGTGTGTGGAAAGAAAGTAACTCAAGTAATCTTTAGGGGATATTTTTATTCTCCTGACCATAAGAGGGGGCTATTGAGACTGCCAAACAACACTGAGGATGTAGTAGCGTAGCAGTACACAAGAACATATTCAGCCCACCTTTTATTTAAATTGTTCACCCTGTTTTTCCTTCAATACCCATTCTTTGATGCCCAATTTGTGATAATGGTCTTGACTCATCAAAACAAATCCTAACAGGCTCAGGAGAGTCAATCAACCATTATATCTGTGTGTACTTATTGATTTTCATGGCAGACCATAATAGAAGTCTTACAGACCACTGCACCACACTAAACCAAAGAGATATGCCTTTTAAAAGAGGATTTTTCACTCAGGATCAAGATGAGATAAACTCTACAAAATAATCTGTAGTGGCACAGTTGCATCGTGTTTTAATGTTAACACTGTGATGGCGCATTGACATGACACACCTGATGTTATGTGATCAAGATCTCAAGAAGCCAAGTCTCCTCCCACATTTCTTATTTACCCTCGTTATGTTTGCACCGGAATATTCTTTTAATAGGTTGACTGATCGCGCTAACCCAATGAGCTTCCCTGCTCAGTCCAAAAGAAATATTGCTCATGGAGGTACCTACCAAAAGTTATGATGGGAATTTCGAAAACACTCCAGAGCCCCTTAAATGACAACAGTGTATCACCCTGATATGAACAGTAAAACGAATGAAAAAGTGATGTAATCCGAGCCACCCAAAAATACATTTTTGTGTCAGGTAGGCCAAAGCCTCGGTCTAAACACACCGAGGGTGACGAGGTGAAGCATCTCTGCCCAATATCCGAGAATCTTAGAATTCCCATCACCCCTCAGAGTCCAGAGTTGGTTCATGGCGGTCAACATTCAAACTTCTGACTGCAAGCAGTAACACCCACTGGGACCTCGTAATCAACTCATAATTTGGGGAAAATGCTTAAGAAAAACACACAGGAAACACATTCATAATCTGCTCCCAAACACAACAGAGTAGCACACTACAGAAAAAGGGGTGACAACAGGGATGTTGTATAACATAAAAGGTATATGTACAGTCTTAAATGGGTTTTTGGCAACTATGGCTTTTACTAACTTTTCAAAATAATGGTGGATACCATTATTAACTCTCTGCAACAAGTATGGACAAAAAGTAAGTCGGAATAACTTAACGCAGTGACTAGATATCTACAGAAAAACCAAACATGCTAACCGGAGGTCCACTCAGATGACCAGACGTTGCAATGCTAGTACACAACTTCCTTTAAGACATAACAATGATATGGACAGATTAACAGACTCATCTCTATATTATGAAATAGCTTTATCGCTAAAATCCCTCTGAACTGCTGTGAACCCTGCAACCCTGTTTATATCACACACACACATACACACTCACAGTAGGCTGTCGGCAAGGTTGGTCTCTCTGACCGTTCTGTCTCTCTGACTGCTCCTCAGGGAGTCTTCCAGACGCTGCACCAGGAACGGAAACATGTCGCTAGACTAACACACACACAATGAAGTATGTGTTACATATACAGAGAAGGCAGTACACAGAGTCACACACTAAGAGATCCACAGGGTCTCACCCTCCAGAAGAGTTTCCTGAGGGTGATGTCGCGGTGCGCTGCGGTGCAGAGCTCCTGGAGTAGAAGATAAAGACCTTCCAAAGTGATGTCCTCCTGAAGCAGCTCAGCGCTCAGCTGGTGGTACAGGTGAGCTGTACGCTCCCAACTACATAGGAATACACCAGGGAGGGAGTAAAAACATGAAATGAGAACAGCTACTTAATCTGACAGAGAAACACTGTCTGATAGAGGGCAGTATCTGTCCATATCTAGCTGTCAGTATCTGGTAGTCAACCATATTTTGCAGTACCTGATAAGCAAGAGTATTTGGCAATTCCTGAAAAATAACAGGATTTGACATGACCGGATAAGGAATAGAATCCGATAAGGAAAGGTATTTTGTAATCCCTGATAGGGACAATATTTGCTAATACCTGATAAGGTAAAGTATTCTGCAGTACCTGATAAGAAACAGTATTTGGTAATACCTGATGAAGAAGAGTAAAGAGTACCTGATAGGGGTTTGTTTCTGGGGGGACGCGTTTAGCTTGACACTGCATCTCCTTCTGTATAACGGGTCCAGCAGTAAAGTTGACCTCTACAGAGACATACAACAACATTGGACAACACACACTAACTGGCAAGAGACACATACACACACACAGACACACACGTTTGTTTATTTTGAGGTTTTACTTTGCAGGGAATGCTGTTATTAAAACCAGGATCAGTCTAATGCAAATCCACTTGCTCACTATAATATAACTGTTCCAGGAGCTTTGGAGATGTAGGTAGATCCGAGACACGGGAGACACAGCATACAGATGAAGTTCTGCTTCTCTCTCTACCCCCTCTTCCTCCCTCTCTCCATCTCTGTCTCCAACCATCCCTTCTCTCTTCAGAAGGCGAGCCAGCATTGAGCCTCTTCTCCTGGGCACCAGAGGACCCTCCGGGGGCTTCTGGATCCTGTCAGCCGGTGCTGAAGAAGAGATGGCGAGGGGGTGTGAGAGGGGGGGTCTGAAGGCGAGTTCTGGAGAGGGTGAGCGGGCCAGAGGCCGCGAGGGGGTCAAGCTCAGACCAAGCGTCTCCGGGTTGGGGCAGGAGGCTGAACGGGCGTTCCTCGGCATGAACGTCGCTCCTTCCTCCTCCCTGCGATTCCCAGGAACACAGAGAGACAGTTCTATCAGTGACCCTGTTTACAAACACACGCACCTTCGTTAAAGTTCTCATGATGTTGCTTCTGTGTGTACTCAATATACAGTTGTGCTCCTCAGTTTGCATACCCTGGCAGAAAATGTGAAATGTTGGCATTGATTTTGAAATTATGACTGATCATGAGAAATAGGATAGTGATCAAACGAAGATAGTGATCAACATAGTTGCTTGGCTCCTTTTAAAATCCTAATGATAACATCCCCAAATGGACTTGATCAAATGTTTACATACCCTCGAATGTTGGGCCTTGTTACAGACACACAAGGTGACACACACATGTTAAAATAGCAATTAAAGGTGCATTTCCCACACCTGTGGCTTTTTAAATTGCAATCAGTGTCTGTGTATAAATAGACACTGAGTTTGTTAGCTCTCACGTGGATGCACTGAGCAGGCTAGATACTGGGCCATGGGGAGCAGAAAAGGACTGTCAAACGACCTGAGTAACAAGGTAATGGAACTTTATAAAGATAGAAGAGGATACCAAGCCAAGATCAGGTAGATTGAAAAAGATTTCTGCCAAAACGACCAGAAGAATTGTTTGGGATACAAAAGCTCTGGAAAAAGAATGTATGGTTGTTTCAAGGAGCACTATGCGACAATATCTGAAAAAAATTAGCTGCATCGTTGAATTGCCAAAAAGAAGCCTTTATTGTGCCATTGCCACAAAAAAGCCAGGTTAAAATATGCCCGACAACACCTTGACACGCCTCACAGCCTCTGGCAAACTGTAATTTGGAGTGACGAGACCAAAATAGAGCTTTATGGTCACAACCATAAGCGCTATGTTTGGAGAGGAGTCAACATGGCCTATCGTGAACAGTATACTATCCCCAGTGTGAAGCATGGTGGGGGCTCACTGATGTTTTGGGGGTAAGTGAGCTCTAAAGGCAGGGTGAGTTCTGGAGAGGGTGAGTGGGGCAGAGGCTGCGACAGGGTCAAGCTCAATCTTGTGAAAATCTTATGAAAATTGCTGGCAAGATTAATGCAGCATGTTATCAGAAAATATTCGCAGACAATTTGCATTCTTCTGCATGAAAGCTGCACATGGGATGCTCTTGGACTTTCCAGCATGACAATGACTCTAAGCACAAGGCCAAGTTGACCCTCCAGTGGTTACAGCAGAAAAAGGTGAAGGTTCTGGAGTGACCAGTCTCCTGACCTTAATATCATCAAGTCACTCTAAGGAGATCTCAAATGCGCGGTTCATGTAAGACGACTAAAGACTTTGCATGACCTGGAGGCATTTTGCCAAGACGAATGGGCAGCTAAACCACCTGCAAGAATTCGGAGCCTCAGAAAAAACTATTACAAAAGACTGCATGCTGTCATTGATGCTAAAGGGGGCAATACACAGTATTAAGAACTATGTGTATGCAGACTTTTGAACAGGGTTCAGTAAAAATAAATATTTGTTGCCACGTTTTTATATGATTGTGTCATTCTGTTATGACCTACAGTTGAATGTGAATCCCCACAAGAAATAAAAGACATGTTTTGCCTGTTCACTCTTGTTTTCGTTACAAATGGTACTTGTATTATCAGTTCACCAAGGATATGCAAACATTTGAGCACAGCTGTAGATAGAAGTTTTAAAACAATATCCTGTTGTGTTAGCAAAACGATTCAATTATTTGTTGGATAATGCTATGTCAATCAATCAATCAAATGTATTTTATAAAGCCCTTTTTACATCAGCAGTTGTCACAAAGTGCTTTCACAAAACAAAACAAAACACCCAGCCTTAAACCCCATGGAGCAAACAACAATAGTGATGAACTTCATAGTGATGTGACATTCAAACGGAACTATGTTAATACAGTTCCATTTGAATGTCACAGTTCAACTGCCTTCCTAAACAACCTTTAACTTTTGTAACCTGCCATGCTCTGTTTGCCCACCAGGGGACAGAGTAAGAAACCAGATAGGAGGACCAAGAGAAACAGTTAATCCTGACCTGGAATCAGCACGACTCTCTTTCTGTGTGCCATTCCTCTTTTTCTCTCTCCCTCCCTCATCTCTTTCCTTCAACTCTCCTCTAAATCCCCACTAGGGAGTAAGAGATAAAGGAGAAGGAGTAAGAGGAGGATATCTAACCATGTGGAAATTTCCTGTCATGATCCTTAGTGGAAATCCCAATTATTAAAACAGCCTGTCTATATATAGTGCCTTTGTCTGAGTGAGGGCTGACATCACGCTTGGGCGAGGGCCTGTGTGCTGTCTACAAAGATTTCCTCGACGTTCATTTGACCCAGCTGCCATAACCTTGGACTTGCTTTAAACGGTTCCGGGCTACGGTATATTACTTGAGAATGTCTGGTGTGTCGGGTTACGCAGTTAGCGGGACCCTAGCAGCTTGTTCAGCTCCTGACGATGACCGCCATCTCCCAGCTAGCAGGCCGTGCGGGTGATCTAATGATCCAACCAGGGAACAGCGTTTGGCAGTGAGAGACGGACTCCAGAGGTGCAAAGTTTTTGTGAGGGAAAGACCAAGTCCGAGATTCTCCCAAAAGGCAGGGCGCCATTGAGCTGTTACATGGTGGTTCTCATTGGGCTCATTAAAAGCACCTTGGATCCGAGGAGCTCTCACGCACAAACTCAGACGAGCCTTTAATAGGTGTTTTATTGCACTGGAGATGTTTTGCACCATAGCAACGAGAGAATGACACCACCCACCACCCCTGGTTGCTAGGCACTCGGAATTTATGTTTCTGTCTGCTTGTCTGTTCTGTGAACCACACACACACACGCACACACGCACACACGCTGAGACACACACACCCGGAGAGAACCTGATCTGAAACTCTCTACTCTCTCCTCCGGTGCGCATTAAACAATCATGAGCCACATGAGCAATCTGAGCTCCCCACCAAGGAGCCTGCAGCAAGCAGCTCAGAGACCACGCCCGAGTCCTGCTTTCTCTTCCCTCTCCGCGCAAGCCTTGCCCGATCAACCTGGCCTCCATACCACAGCCTACCTGCAGACCAATTATTATACCGTGTTTAATATACCGCATATCAACCTTCATTACGTATTACCCCGAATTCCTCACAGACTCCCAGCCCCAGCTTCTTCAAAACATCTGACAATGTCTATCCTCCTCCCTCTTCTCCCTACCACTTCTCTCAACAGGATGACTACATTCCCCTGTTGGGAAGCAGACCTGTTAGGACGATAAATTAGTCACACCCATTCTTGTAAAACACAGCTCTTGTCCTGCAACAGGGATATCAGAGTAAAGAGGGGGAGACAGAAGGAGAGAGGAAAATAGACATACTAAAGCGAGACATTATTGTTTGTGTTTCAGTCCTGGTTGCTAAATAAAATCTAAAACAAATTGCAAAGCACATCATTTTGTATCCAAAGGCTCTATTAACTGAGATTCCAG
Source organism: Esox niger (assembly GCA_016801105.1). Lineage (NCBI taxonomy): Eukaryota > Metazoa > Chordata > Actinopteri > Esociformes > Esocidae > Esox > Esox niger. The sequence goes on along the minus strand of JACXGJ010000109.1, from coordinate 117,620 downwards.
CATGTCTAGCACCTTCCCCAAATGTGTCTGTTATCAGGTTCAATGTTTTCCTCTTGGGATTGAATACTTATATTATGGTTACTTGATGTTCCATTGAACGCTGAATTTGTAGTCGCAGAGACAGCTAACTGGTGCAAAAATGAAACGAATGGCTTACTATTCCCCATTCAAAGATCACAAGCCGAAATTGTACTTGTTCCTAAGCAACAGGTGATACACAGAGACACAGTAGAGAAGACGGAGTTATGAGAACCAATAGCCAACATACCTACTCCAATATTGTGTAATTGGTCCTTACAGTACAGAAATACATTCTGTACTGGGAAACAATCGGAATGCATCTGAAATCGCCCGATACCTCCCCGACTGCCCACATCAACACACATGGCATCTGGCGCCACCCGCTTGTTACTGTTACCACTAAGAGACAAATAGTCCCAGCTATCTGTGGAACCGCATAACCAATCAGGCCTGCAGTCCCACATCAATGGACTGCAGCCTGTCCTGTGTTTGACTGACAGACGGGTTGTCCCCTTTAACAGAGGATTAATAGGACAAGCTTCCTCTACCGAGAGTAAACCTGGAAGTCAGAGATAAGGCTTTCTCAAAACAGGGTCCGTAAGACTGAAGTCTCAATGATGGCAAATGGGTCTGGAGAGCGTCTTGTCTGTCATATCGAATGGAAAGCAGGTCTCACCCCATTGTGATGGGAGACACGTTCAATGTGTCTCTATCTGGTTGCGAACGGGTGGACAGGAGAGCACCGCCGGCACCTGGAGAAAGACAGATGTGGGCAGAGGTGAGGGAGAGAGAGTGAAAGATGGAGAGAAATAAAGAGAAAGGTTAAATAGAAAAAGTAATAAGAGAGTGCTGCGGTAAAGGCTGAGAGGAAGGAAAATAGATGGACAACGAAAGGAAAGAAGCATGCAGAGACATTTATGATACAACAACTGATGTATCTAATCAGAAGGCCTAGCATTGAAGAACGGTGGTTTTAATGAAAAAGGGAGATAGAGTGAATGAGAGAGACTGAAAAGCAGCATGACTGAAGAAGAGTGAAGTGAAAATAAAGAGGTCGGCAGAAAGAAGGTTGAGAGAGTTTAAGCGCAGCAGGAATTTCCCATGTCTTTGTAAAGGACGGGTTAAAGAATGTGGCACAGTGATGTGTCACACAGAATATAACCGATCCCTCAACAAGACGTCAGATAACTTCGACTGGGAAAGGTTTGTGTGTGTGTTTCTCACAAGAAAAAAAGACCTAAAATGAGAGATTCCTTGCATTGCAAATTGACCATAAAAGCATACACTGCTGCTTTTGCTTGTCTGTTTTGAACGTTTGTTTGCGTGTGGGTTTTTATGTGTGGGTTTGTAAGTGCTTAAGCATCACACCGGCAATGATATGGGACGCTCATAACAATTGGATCCCCAAACCTTCCGACAATAAGCTCCGGGAACATGCAGGCCAATCCAGTCCAACGGCTGATGAACCTAACTGGTTCTAATGAACCGAACCAAGCCCAACGAATGGGGAATTTCACACCAATGGTATTTGTTGACAAACTATTCCTTTACAGGATCTTGACAGGACAGAAGGGACCGACAGTACGGAGACCATGACATGCAAGGCTGTGAAGCTGCATGGTGACAGGATAACTGGGAGTTTTAATATTGCGACAGGCAGGAGGTAGATAATCCTGACAAAGCAGCTTTCTGGGGAGAGATGAAGCCAAGACCGAAGTGGCGGCCTAACTAGCCAGATGTTATCCCTTCCTGCTTCAGAGGGACAGGGACACAGAGTGAACGACAGCCAGACAGTGACAGAAAGAGAGAGGAAGCGAAAGAGACATTTGAAATGGAAGTAGAGACTGGGAGAAAGAGACAGAGAGGCAGAGAGTGAAAAAGGAGAAATAATTTGTTCATTACCCTCCATGGAGGGGGATACCAGCCAGGGTTGGTGAGGAGAGGGGACAGCCAGAGGACGAGGCTCTCCTCTGAGGCACCTATCTTTCTTCCCAGAAGGCTTTGCAGTGGCGTATACCACACGGATGTGTTGCGAGCGTTCCCGGTCACGCCCGCTAAGAAACTCCGGTAGATCATTGACCTGAAAAAAGAAGGGTTTATATAACTTCTGTACTATTTTTGCAGAACCAGTAGCAGATGTGATCAGAGATGTAATCACTCATAAAAACCTTTAAGCATTTATTGCTCTCTAAGGACCAAGCAGACGTCACATTCAAAATAGTTAGGATACATTCAACCTGCATTGGTTTTGGATTCTGAAATGTAACTTGTAGGGAAATTATTTGAGTCTCTTAGGAAATAATATTTGGAGGCAGTATTGGAAACTGCACTGGGATTCAGAAACTATTCCAGAAGAAACACTGTGCTATGATTACTGACTGAATGCTTCACACACACGCACGCACGCACACACACACACACACACACACACACACACACACACACACACATATACAATATATCTCTAAATTGTACTCTTTAGTCCAACAGCATTGCGTGTGGATGGATTGGATAAGCTGGTGAACTGGTAAGGTTTTATGCAGTGGATGTAACAGGGTTATATAATTCCCATCTTATTTTGGGCATACAGTCAGAGAACAGATTTTTTCCAGATGAATTATCGTGGTTAGGAACATTTCCTGGCTCCAGCCTGCGACCTAGGACAGGAGACTGTCTCATATTGTGTCCCATTCACATACATTTCCTCGTGGAAAACAAAGTCATACTACAGTTATCTATTCTTGAATCATTAAATGTCTTTGCATTATCTAGCTATATAGCTAGATGGCTAACGCATAGCACACTGCATCCCACTTCAGGCTTGCCTGTGAAGTTAAGTAGGGTATTTCCTGGTCAGCCCCTGGATGGGTGATCAGATGTGGATGGAATTGGTGTTGGAGGGGCATTAGGGAGCACTCTTCCCTCTAGTCTAAAAATAAAATCCCAATGCCTCAAAGCATCAAATGGGAAATTGCTCTGCACTTTAAAATGAGTATTCTGAATTTGAAGGCACTTTGGTAATAATCCTAACGTTCTAATCACCAGCTTCATATTGGCTCATTCAGTCCCTCTCTTTCCCTTGTAACAGTCCTGTTAAGAAATCTTATAGGTACCAAATGTACGCAATCTATCATGTAGGAGAATCACACTACATACGAATGTCACATTAATGACAGAAAGGTCAACTGTAATTAAATTGGTAGTTAGGTTGTCCACCATTTTATACTTTACAGAGATAGAGCCTGTGAAAGGATCTGTGCAAAGCCACCAAAAGAAGAAACCTGAACAGGATGGCCCAGCACACACACAATATTTTCAACAGGTTCTCTGACCTGAGTGCCAGCCTGAGTTGAATTTGTACTTTGATGCTTGATTTTTATGTTTGAATAACTGAATGTACGCACATTAGCACAAACATATGTGATCTGTGCCTCACATTGCCAGAGGTTTCTATTCAGCACTGGTTTATGGTTGTACATTATCGTGTTTGTCTGTTCTTTGTCCAAGCTAATAGGTCAGGCTATCATAGGAACCTCGTCTGCCTGCCATAAGCAGTTTAATAGGGCTTAAGGATCAGCCACATTACGTCCTGCCACTGTACATGTCCCAAAAACAGGGCAGGTGCACAGGGCAAAGGGTAGGACACTTAAAACACACAGGTCATAAAAAGAGGTGACAGAGTTAGAGAACAAAAATAAACCAGCTTTCAGTGTCACCTGTAGGCTGTATCTTATGTAATAACAGATTAAATAACATTGTGTCCTGTATGGAATCATGAATCACAGAATCGTGCGAGTCTATGCTTATTGGTAAATTAAACACGTCAAATCTAACAAGAATGTTTTGCAGTTAACCGATAAATAATCCTTAAAAGTGAAAGGCAAATTAAAAGATTTTTTTTTTATCTTGCCATTACTCAATATATTAGTTTTTTGAAGGTTTATGTCTAACTTAATATTTAAAATGATGTTCTCACAGTCACTACATCTGAAACGATGTTGAGATAATGTAGTTGTCTAACGAATTCATTTCCAACTACAATCGCACTACAATCTCTTGTCTTGACTATAAACAGTTCCTACCAGCTCGATGTCTCGGATGTGCCTGAAGTCGACCGCAGTAGTGAGGGTCCGCGGCGGGTACTGGGTCAGGTAAACACACTCATCGCTGAGCACTACATGCATAAACACTTTGTTAACGCTTTCCGAGACCACAACGCACGGCTCATAGGCGCGGATCCGCTCATACACCCCGCGCTCCGTGTTCCTCTTGAGAAAAGAATCAAGTTTACTGTTGCGCCTGCACAATAAGCCACCTGCGCCGGTCCTGGCCATGGGGACATTGGGCAAGGCCCGGGAACCAAACGAGCTCATCTGCCACTTGCATCAAAGACGGACTGAGAAAAGAGATGCGCTTGCAGTTGGCTGTGTTGTTTAGAGTTGCAGACCTTACTTCCACTCCCTCTGAGTTGTGATGCCTAGACTTTGCCCAACACCCGAAAAAGTAACGTAGGTGAAATTACATCCATGGCCTCATTGATAAATGTGTACGCGGGGTTCATCATGCCTGTGCGTTCTTGACTGTAGTTCTCAGCTTCATTGGCATTGGTTATTTTAAGCTCTGTATTGATTGGTTGAGAAAAGACCTAGCTCTACACATTAGGCTTCTGTTGGCAGTATTATAGAATGGCTATTGGCAGCCAGGTACGGTCTATTTTCCAGACAGGGAGGTGGGGGAACCAGAGGTGTCGCCCCCTATTGACACCAGCGCATCAGAGCGAAACTTTGGAATCCTTACGTTGGTTATTGGTTATTGTGGTCATTCAGCGCCATCTAAAGGAAAATATTGGCGTCTTTTATTGGATACAACATTTTTTCAAAATTCAAAAGTCATTTGAGACAGCCGACATTAAATGATTAGTCTACCTTACATTATGTATTTGATCAACAATTTGTCAGTTCAAACAATCAATCTTCACTGAGGTACTTCTTCAAAGCACAATATGACATGTGGGTGTGGTTAATCTTCATGTGCCAAAAACCCCAGGGGCAACATATTATAAACTACCTAACAAGTAGTCCACATTTGAAACATTAAAAATGTAGTTTTTTTATTGAATCCCAGACATACCGTTTTTTTATGAATTTTGCTCTTTGTCTTCAACACCTTCTAGGGTTCCCACTGGTCATGGAATGTCTGGAATATCATGGGATTTATCATGGGACACTGTGCAGACCAGGAACACCCCATAAGGGCAGTAGTTTTGGAGATGCTCTGACCCAGTCGTATAGCCATCACAATTTGGCCCTTGTCAAAGTCACTCAGAACCTTATGCTTCCCATTTTTCCTGCTTCTTCAACACATCAACACATCAACTCTGAGGACAGAATATTCACTTCCTGCCTACTATATCCCACCCACTGACAGGTGCCATGATAACGAGATTATCAGTGTTATTCACCTCACCTGTCAGTGGTCATAATGTTATGGCTTATTCGTGTATGTTTGTAGCAGTAAAAACGTTGTTTTGTACTGAAAATGTCTGTTAACTAATAAATATAGCTTGCAAATTGATGGGTTCAAAATACTGTGGGCTGGTTTTTGTCTGCTCAGTGCTCTGCACAAAGGATGCTTGTTTTTCTGTTCATTACATGTCATGGAAATGCAGCTTTTTTGTCAGTGGAAGTCAGGGAATTTGATAATTGACTTAGAGTAGGACACTGGCCTTCCTTTCTGCTCTTCTGCAGAAACAGCCCACTCTCCACTAGTTGCACTGCTTAAAATAGCCTATGTAAAGTGTGTTAGACTGTGTCATTCCACCTTGATATCCCTTGTTTCCAGCCAGGTAGGACAGCTGGGATCGACACAGACAGTAGATGGTTTGGAAACATTACTGTCACCATGAGCATATAACAACTGTGCCACTCCATAATCAACATGCCATGAGGGACAAGAGAGTAAGCACTAGGATCAGTAGAATTCAAGGCCTGCATATTTCTCTGGGCCCTCCTTTTCCCTCTTGGCTGACATAGGGAGGGCCATGGTGACTAACCCTTGGATGAGTAATGGAAGCCTTGGAAAATGATCAGGCCCAGGCCTACAGATGTAGGAGGCCTCCCATTGGTCCCTCTTCCCCAGTCATAGGTAGACGAGAGACTAAGCTTAGCCAGGCAGGAGGGCGATTCCCTCGCCTGGACGGCTGGTGAAGTTAGTTTTAAATGAGTATGGACTACAGGGGGAGGTTCGAGACAGGTTCACAGATCCAGGGTCTGAGACAGTCGGAGGAGTTTGTTAGTCAACAAGAATTGAAGAGGAACGATGACTGGAACTACTAAAGGTCTTGGGGTCAAACCTCCAAGGTTCTTTTGAGAACCTACTCTGAACGGCTGAACCTCTTCCACTTTGCTTGTCTCTTTTCACCTGTCTTCTATAAATCAGTCATTTTTTATAACTCCAGGATCTTTGTATGTACCCAGCTCCACAGAGCCCTCACAGATCTAGTGAGGTGCTAGATCTGAGGCCTCCTGTGGGCCTCCCCCACTGGCCAGAATGATAGGGAGAGTAACCCCCTTAAAGGAATACACACAGGCAAGCACATACATGTGTTCTTTTTTACCCTTATTTTACCAGGTAAGTTGGCTGATAATCCATTTTTGTTTACATCAAAAACTGCAAATACGTACCTTCCTCAGGGACGACATAACAGTGTTTTCAAACTGTCGGCTGGGCGATTTGTTCTAGCAATTTTATTCACATTCTATTATTTAGAGCAATGTTTCTTAACCCTGCTCCTGGGCGCCCCCTGCCCTGCATATTTTAGATCTCTCCCTGCTCTGTCACACCTGATTCACATCGTTGGCTCATTATCAAGTCCTTCATGAGCTACATCAGGTATGTTAGGGCAGGGAGAGGTCTAAAACATGCAGGGCAGGATGGTGTCCAGGAGCAGGGTTCAGAAACAGATTTAGAGCTTAGGTCAATTTTATTTTTTCCCTTATGTGAAATGTCTCCCCCTACTGGATAGTTAAAACATTACAGTTGATGTATGCAGCTCAAATGCTTTGATGGAAAAATGGGTTATGATGGAGACAATAACACTCTCAGTACACTACATTCAGCTAAACAAAAGTCATTTTAATTCTTGTTTGGTGGAAAACATTTTTTGTATAGAAACATATTCAAAGGAATAATTATTACATGGTTCCTGCCTTTGATACTGACAGCCTGCAGTTAACTCCACAATGTCCAGGTTAGTCTGTGTAACTGTTCCAAATCTCGTACTACTGCAGATAACCCCTGAAGACTGACAAAGGCTTCAGCAACAGAGAAGGAGCAATCCAAGGCTTTCGTCTGAAGCTGTAGAACAAATGGGGGAAGGACACCGGGGAACTTGTGAAATACTTTCCGATATCATTCAGAATATACGTTTATACATCTTGCATTTGGCCAGTAGCAACTTTGACTCCTTCTGTCAAAACAACATCTCATATTGTTTCTTTAGTGACATGAACTAGAGATGTCAGCTAAATGTGTCCTGATAGGTCCCGTCCGACACTGATCTCTACACAATCAGAAGACTAATGGGAAGTCAGCTCTTGTGAAATGGAGGACACCACCAAATAACCAAAAATTACACAGAGACAAAGGTAGTGACACCAAAACCTCCTGTAGAAACTGTGGATAGGTTCTTTCTCAGGTGAAATGTCGGGAGGAGTCACATAGAACTGTAGAAAGACCCTCAGGTCTTTCCACATCATACAGTATGTACAATAACACTTTGTCCATCCACCAAACCATCATCAATCCATCATAATCTATCCATCCTCTATCCAACCATCTATCTATCCATCATCCACCCATCATCTGTCCAATCATCTGCTCAATCATGCACCCATCTGTCCACTCATCCATCCGTTCATCCATCATCCACTCATTATCCACCCATCACCTGTCCAATCATCTGCTCAACTGTGCACCCATCTGTCCACTCATCCATCCGTTCATCCATTAACGATTCATCTCTCCATTCATCCATGATCCCTCCATCCAGTTATGTAGAAGCATTTCACTGTAAGGTGTCTGAGGGCTGGTCTGAAATAATCTCCTATCCCCCATGTCTACATTTGACTAGAGCGTTAAAAGGTTATCTGCATAGGGCTCTGCTCAAAAATAGTGCACTAAATAGGGAACAGGGTGCTATTTATCCTCCCTCATTGTTAACCCTTAACCTCCAGGAAGGGCCAGCGACAATGGGAGCTGAAAACAGTTCAGCGGGGCTGCATCTGCCAGGGAACCCGCTGAGGGGTGGTGTTGTGGTTGGGGTACTGCGGGGGAGGGTACGCGGGCACGTGCTGGGGAGCCCCTCCAGCGCTGGAGGCCGAGCCAGGGGGCAGGTGGTGGAGGTACACTGGGGCGGTGGGGGCGCTTGGGGCAGTCGGGGGCGTCGGGGTGGGGACCCTCTGGAGCACCACGTGGGGGTACATCATCTGAGTCTCAGAGCGGAACGACCCAGAGAGAGGAGCCTTCAGCAGGTTCTCCTGACTCCTACAAAAAAAGGAGTGAGGTAGAGAGAGAGAGGAGTGAGAGACAGAGAGAGAGAGGGAGGGAGAGAGAGGGAAGGAACGATAGACAATGATAGATAAAGGACAGGAAGGGGATAAGGTATTTCAATCAGTGGAATCAACAGTGCATAATATTAACTTAATATTATGAATATATATATGTATTTACATGATGATATTATTATTCTCCTGTAAAAGGGGCCAAAAACGATTGGTCACCTTTGGTATCCACGGTTGTCGAAGCCGCCCATGCCCCCCAGATAGACGGGGCTCTCAGCAGCCAGCCGTAGGTCGGGGCGCTGGGACAGGTGGAAGATCTTCGGGGGAGGGAACGCCTCCCATTCCCCTTCCTCTCTCTCCAGCCAGCACTCACTACGCCGCGAAGACCGCTTGTCTCTACGTCTGAAGAAGGGTCATCGTCGTCATCGCCGCTTGTGCGCGTTAGTGTACGAATGCGTGGAATTGCGTGCGTGTTTGCGTGTACCTGCTCTTGTTGTCCGAGCTCTTTCCAGTGCGTTCCTGCAGGCAGCAGATGAGGAAGGAGAGGGACATGGCGAGGATGACGATGCCACTGACCACGGATGCCAACACGGCCACGCGGAGACCCCGATCCTCCGGTCTGGGGATGGCTGAGGAGGTATCGCCACAAGTCTTTTGAGTTTTATGTCATGGCTGTAAACCCCGCCAAAACGCTACGTGATTATGGTCTCTGCTGCTCATGTGGTAATAACATAAAGATTAACGGCTTTTGTACCTCCATTTCAGCAAATGAAATGTCCCTCAGTCGTTCAGCACCCATGACACTTGACTAGTGGAAAGTGGGGGCTAGGAGAAGTGAATCCATGTTGGAACTCTCTAAAATAATGTCCAGTGATGAGTAAAAAAAACGTTATTCACCGCGATTTAACTTCTAAGTGGTTCATCTGTAAAATAAGAACATTGTGTAGCAGCATTCTTTTGACTGGAGATGGGTGTTAACACCAGGGCTGGAAATTAAGCTTGCTCGCTCGCCTCGGGCGAGTAGTTTACACTTCGGGTGAGTCTAATTTTAGAAGCACTAGTCTGTCAAGTGAGTGAAATTTTGCCCATTTATTCGAGGGAGTTTAAATGCAATGACTGAAGATAATACGAGGGCTGATAACTCATTATCAGGCTAGTAATCAGTCTGCCAGACTCGCCTTTAAATAGAGTCCAAACCTTCTATAACCCCCACCCTTTGGTCACTGGCGCCCGTAAGGGGTGGCCAGGGGTGGCCACGACCACCCTGATACTATCGCTAGCCCCCCCTCGCAGGTCACATATTCAAAATATGTTTCTGTGTATGCATAATATGCTTCTATCTCATATTTTACATTAGGTACTGTTCATGTAAATCTGCATTAGGTAGGTTAGGTCGATTTTTTTCTCTAAAACATTTGACAGGTAGCGACAATGTAGCCAAACCTGTTGCAGACAATTTTTTTCCAATCTCCTTTGGCAAGGCGAGGCTTGACTCTGTAGGTAAAACCTGCCCGCGATAAGGAAGATCATTTTTTTCAGACAGAAGCTACAATGGCGGCTAGAGATTACAACAAAATAACAATTCCTCCATTGCCTACAACAGTGTACACAAAAAAAAAGTGTACATCAAAAACTGCCTAGCGAAGAAAGATTTCAGAGAGTCTAGCTATTTGTAAAACAGTAAGGGTGAAAACAAGAATAAATGGAATGGATCGAGGTCGACTGAATCGTTAAAAACTGGGATGATTGAGCTGAACATTGGGGCTGAACATGTACATATACCTTGTGGAGATTCCATCCCCCACTGCTACCAAAATGAAAGCATACAAATGTATAGACCGCTATCTGTACACTTGATCAGGGTGGGCCAATAATGCAATTTTTGGGAGCTGAAGAAATTCTTTATTGTCAATGCAAAGTTTAGTGCTAGTTAAACTATATTAACGTTGCAGTGGTTCTATGGGTGGTCAGTGTAACGTAGTGCAGCCTGTATAAATCTTATACAATTGTTTTCTGAATGTCAGGTAAACCATTCCTACTGTTTAAAATATCCACTAGTGATAACCTGGGTTGCTGTGAAGAAGGTTGGATTGGTGAGATTATCTCCTGTATTAACTTTGTTATGAACATAGCTAAAGCTATGTGTTTAACAAGAGAGGTTTAGCTAGCTTCACTAACGTTAGCTAGGCCTTTGGAGTTGGCTGCAGCGGTGCAGATCGAAACAGATCATGTCATTCATTACAATGATTACATGTAGATATGATTGTAAATACAATATAAAGCTATGCGGTTATCACATCCAATGGAACTACAACTATCTGGCACTTTAAACAATATATTTGTTTTTTCTAATTACACTTGGTTGGATATTTTTGGGCGATTTGCTGTTACAAAACTGTTCTCTCCTTCCAAGTGGTTATATAATAATGTGTACAGAATAATTTATCATAAACACTGGAAAAATACATAGAAAACATGAATGTATAGATTATTAGCCCTGTTTGTTAAACAGGGCCAGCAACATTTTACCCAGGCTAATGGACATTTTGTCCAACTAGCCAGGCTGGCTAGTGCCAAAAATCCTTAAGATTTATAACCCCTGATTAACACATCACATTTCATTACACTTTCAAAACAATTACTTGCACTTGATAAAGCTTAAATCAGCCAGTATATTACATGCCCCTAATTATTGGGACTGAATGTATTCTATTCTTTCTTCTCCAAATGTATTTTTCTATTTTACAATTACTGCTAAGTGTAGATTTAGGCTAGTGAGCTCAGTCGTGGCACCGGGGTAATGAGTTCCCCCCCACATGTAAAATTCCAGTACAGGTCTGTGCCCCATTACTTTCTCCGATTGCATGAATTATGTTCTCTTTATGTTCAATATTTTGTATTTTAGTCAATGTGTTCACTGCAACTCTAAAATAGCTTTCTCACTCCATGAATGAAGGGACCCTGGCTGTCACATCAAATATATGCTGCTAAGGAAGATGACAGCAGATGTGAGGACTAGGCAGTGTTTGAGATCTTCTCAGCAGTAAGAGACTGGAAGCTGAGGAACAGGAAAGAGATGTTTGGTCTCACCCTCACAAACAGGCAGGTAGTTGTTCCACTTGGGCTTGCCCGCCAGGATGCTGCAGGTTATCTTCTCACTGCCCACCAGCTGGTATCCATCTCTGCACCAGAAGGCCAGCACCGTGCCAACCGACACCCCCGTCCCACGCTCCACGTAGAAGGAACCACGCCTCGGGGGCAGAACGGAAGCACACGCTAGACCTGGTTAGAGGGAGACATGGAGACTTGACCACTGTTATTGCGGAACAGGTTTTATTGCAATGTTTTAGTTTGATTTTCGATACTTATGTTCATCTCAAGCCTGTAACATGCTTCAACTCAATTAGAAAGTGTTCAGTGCAACTCTCCCAATGGGAAACTAAACAGTGATTAATAAGCGGTTGACAGTAAGAAGTTGGAGGGGTGAAAGATTATGCAGAGTGGGGTTGAGATTGTAAATACAAAAGCAACTTCATTAGAGGCGCTGGGTGGTAATGTCATGTTATGCTGTGATGTTATTGCTGTCAGGTGATTTTATCAGTGCTCTGGTCTAAAATCCAGCCTGCTCTCTGCTGATTACAAATGACAGATGGGAGGATTTCTGCTCCGAGAGAAAGAGAGAGGGGAGAGCGAGAGCAATAAGGGGATGAGGGATGTTGACACAGTTGTACTATTGCTTTAATCCCTATTTCCCTCTCACACGAATACACACACAGGAGTGTCGCCTATTCGGGGAGCCGTGGATATGATTAACGAGGCCCATGACTTGGCAAGGCCCCCCGATCTTAATAATTTCACTGTCAGTAAGTGAGGGGGCCCAGGCATAAACCTATTCAGGGGTCCCAGGATTCCTAGCAATGGCTCTGCCCCCCCTGCACATTTAAGTTTTACTGAAAACCTTCTCTCATTCAAAATCCTATTTCATCCAACCTCTAAGCTCAAACGTAACCACAACTCCAAACGATCCTTCAACCCTTATCTTAACCCTTAACCTAATTCGAATCTTAACCCATAAGCCTAAAATAGCCTGTTTACCCATGAGGACTGACAATGTCCCCACAAGATGGAGATCTTCTCCAATGTCTTCATCCTCATTCAGCATCTGCTTGCTTATGTCCATACGCTAACACACAGAGGCACGCTAACACATACGCTAACACACAGAGGCACGCTTACACATACGCTAACACACAGAGGCACGCTAACACATACGCTAACACACAGAGGCACGCTAACACATACGCTAACACACAGAGGCACGCTAACACACAGACACCAGCGAAGCTTAGAGCTGAGTCATCATAAGAGTTTCATCGGGAATGCAGCATTTAAGTCATATGCCCTGCCTCCCCTATGAACACAGATGCACGCACATGTGACAGTCTGAGTATTCACCCCTAACAAAAGACTGTGATTACCCACTGAGCTAAAGGCCGTGTCAGTCGGGATCTTCTCTTCACAGCCCCGAAATCAAGTACCCTTCAATATCTTGCAGGGTGAACTTTAGACTGGCTGAGTGTTTCTGTGTGAAGGCTGCCCGATTTCAGCTGCTGGGTCAATGTTGGGTCTGTCTCCTTCTGATCAGCTTATCTTCAGTGGGGCGCCATTTACAGGGCTTAGCTGGCATGGCAATACTGTAGGCCGCCAGCACACACCAAAGCCACCAACCTGGCAACCTGATTCTCACAAAAACAACAAGCACCTCTTTCTTCCCTGCTCTCGATGTACACGTTGTTCCCACTGTTACTATATCCTGTCAGAGGCCTGACAGATAGGCGCTCAGAATAGTGGCTGATTAAATAAAGATGATGGCCCCCACCATTAAAGATTAATCCACACACAGACACACACACACACACACACACACACACAAACACACACACACAAACAGACGCTTGGAGATCTTAATTACTGGTCAAATATTGGCTGGGAAAGGCTGAAGAATGCATGAGTACCTAGCATATTAGACACTCCAGAGAGACAGAGAGACACACACACATACAAACACCTCAATTTCCTCCACAAGTCCTTTATCTCTGCTATGACACCATCCTCCATCACAATTAGAGATCCTGAATTCTGTTAACTTTACTGACATCCAGGTTTGAAAAAAAATCCTGGTTGCACGACTACGGGAATAATGAGAGGAAGTAGTGGGAAATGCATCTCTGGGAATATTCCACCCTGAAAGCGACTTTGCAGCCTGAATACCAAGCGACCTCCATGAGCCTCTAATTATTGGAGGGTAAAACATGCAGGGATGGAGGCTAAACCACCCGATTAGCCAGATGATCTTTTGTCTTTTGTTTAGGACAGCCTGCCGCCGAACAGAACAAACTGTCCTCTTGTTTATTTTTGCATTCCGTTGTTCCTTTTCTCACCCCCCATCTCTCTCTCTATAGTCAGCCTTTCAACTCCCAACGCTGACTGACGTCATAGGCCGATCGTGCTCCCTCTTTCTCGTCCATCTCTCCATTGGAGCGTAGGGTAGTAGTCGTCTATTCCTGTGCTCTCTGCGCGCTGCCCTCTGACACGGCTAATGATGTAATCCTCCCGACACTCCCTGTAGCGCCTGAGGGGTGAGGTAAGGACAGGGTGATGACAAGGACGAGTGAAAAAAAGGTGCTGTCCTCACCGAGAATCAGAGCTCTTGATTTGAGCACGTGCGAATGGCTCGCTGTTCTCACTTTCCCTGTCCCACTCTCTTGTTCTTTCCCTCCTCTCCCGTGTCGGTCTGTTATTTTAAAAGGGTGAAGAGATAAGAAGAGAGGAAGTGGAGGGAACATTGGTCGCAGCCCTTTCCTTCCAAAAATGTCTTTCTAAAGATAACTTTATCTGCAATACCTATTTTAGTCTTCTGTCTCACTTGTTTATCTTTTTTCCTTATTCCCCTCTTTCTCTCTCTCTGTCTCTCTCTCTCTGTCTGTCTCTCTCCCTCAGTCTGTTTAATAGGTGGACCTAGAGGCTATGATTAAACATAGCTCAGGTTTTCTATAGAGTGAATGTTAAAAAGGACCGACAGACTGGTTAAAACTCACGAGAACAGTTGCCTTAATTCACCAGCCCGAGAGACAGGGCCAAAAAGCTCCGTTTCAAAAGAAAGGTCCGATATTTTTTTGTAAAAGGCCTAGGAAGTCTGGACCTGCAGTAGTTGTCTAAGTGGAGGTTTGTCCTGCTGGGTTACAATTGCAGTTGCCTAGACCCAAAACCTTCCTCATCAGGCAAAGACATCAGTTCACATCTACTTAGAATTTACACTTGATTTTGTTGTCACCTTACTTTAAACGAACACAAGAATGACCCCAAGAAATCTTCATGGATTTAGTTAAGAAGTTTGTTGAAAACACATATAGTTCCTTTACTTTGGTGACCTTTGGAAAAATCAACCAGATTGAATGATGTGGAAAAATTTACTTAAAACTGCAGGGATGGATTTGGGGAGATCTCAAAGTGTCGGATGGGTCTATGCAAATTGAGAAATCTATGTAGCTATTACCATATTGACTACACCTGTCAAATCTTTTCAGATATCGGTTTAGGTGTAAAAATGTTTAACAAAAAATAAAACAGTTGATGGGTAAACTCAGATTGCTAATTTCATAAAAACGACGGTAAATCTGTCATTGCAAAATCTTGCGTTTACACACCAACCTCCCTCTCTAGGGTATTACGGTACATTTAGCATTGGGCTGAGATGGAGCTCTTCCTGAGCTCAACTATACTAATGGACTGGAATGAAAAACGGAGCGAACGCAGAGAAAGAACACAACTAAAATGGATCATTGCTATTGACCACCTAATGGACGATATCAGAATATCATTTACACCGGTAGGGACCAGAGATCGTGTCAGGGTTCAGGAGGAGAGGGCTGGATGAATGCATTATGTTGACCAGCTGGAGCTGAGTGGAAACAACGGGTGTCAAACAGGCAGACCTGATAAGCAAGAGGGGGTTGCTATCATTTTTTACCAGGCATATCAATTAAGAACAAATTCTTATTAACAATAACAGCCTGGCAGAAGGCTTTAAAAAGCCTTTAGGCAATGGTGATTGGGGTTAGAGATGACCCATGGCAAGAGCACAGTACTTACAGTGAAATTAAAATCAAGCGCATAGAAAGGCAATACTAAATTACAAAAGGAAAAATGCTGTCAACAGAGCAAGACAATAGTGCATTACAGAAGCGCATGAGAGAAGCATACTGTACATGATAAAAACATAGACCTGTAACAGACAATAGAACACTTCAGGGGAAACTAATCTAAACTACGTATACATGATACATTCATACAATTTTATGACTGCTTACAGCTTCCAAATAATCACAAAAATATTGTATAAGGCAGTCAAAGAGTATTAAAAAGTAATGCCTTGAAGTGAACCGAGTAATTGTAAGACCAGGCTTCGAATCCTGCAAGCATATTTGGAATTTAATTCAAATTTGCCAGCCCTGCCCAAGTTTGGGGAGTTAGTAATCGAATATGGTCGCCTTGCCTCATCTCAAAACTAGAAACTTCTTGTTGCGGTTTGGGCGCCGGTACACACAGTTGAGATACAACTGGAGAGTGTATTCCTTCCTGCGCATAAGGATTCTGGAACTTCCAAGAATCTATCTTTTTTGTGGCTTCCAGTGTAGTTGAAGGCAAACTGAGGCCCTCAGGTCGAAATGAATCCTCTTATATGAACTATTCATTCAGGGAGAGTGAGAGGGCGCTGCTGTTATGCAACCGTGTTTTTAAACCCTTAAGAAGATTTGCATCTATGTGGTTAGTGTGTCCATTTTTCTTTGTGCAGCCACGTGAGCTTTAAACTTTGCTGTCCGCAGTGTTTATGCCATGCACGTGCAGGTGTGGGGCAAAATGTTTGTGTGTGATTAATAAGCACAAGTTTGTGTGTATATTTCTATGTGCGTGCGAGATAAAGAGATGGGAAATGGTATGCTCCACTAACTGCTAACTCATGCAGACGGTAGCAGCGTAATGCTATCTCGATGATTTCTCTTCAGGCAGTGCAGCTGAACAGCGGACTTAATGAGACAGAACCAGCCATAGCATCTGAAGTCAAGCCAAAAAATATCTTAGTGTGTAACTATGACGTTTTTTGAGTCTGAACTGCTTTCACATTGGACTGTAATAAAGTTTGATAAGCCAGTATCACAATACGCTTCTCAAGCTCTGAGATGCTGGTGACCACAGCCATTCTACCTACAGATAGACACATTTATATACAGACAGAGGGTTAACCAAGTGGGAAAAAATTATGTAAAATTTTCACAACTGGAACAGTTTTTAACGCAAGAATTTTATAGGCAATTTTATCAGTATTTTTGTATATATAACACAATTATCTAATCCAATTAAACTGATCTGAAATGATAAAAATAAATGCTAATAAACTACTAAAGTTGACTGCAAATACTGTGCAGTGGTCAACAGACCAAACAACATCGTGTCCAGTAGCATTATTACACATCATCCCCGGAGAGCTGGGTCTCACCTGTGTAGTTGCTGGTAGCTACCTGTGAATCTGACTCTGTTGGTGACTGAGTCTGAATCTTTGATCCGGTCTGAAGCTCCGACTGGGTCTGAAGCTCTGCAAGTGTCTGTGTCACAGTCATCTCCTCTGACTGAAGCTCCGTGTGAGTCTGAAGCTCCGGGTGAGTCTGAAGCTCTGGCTGATTCGGAAGCTCTGGCTGGGTCTGAAGCTCTGTAAGTGAGTTCACATCCGTCTGCAGCTCTGGCTGTGTCGCCTCCATAGTCTGTGTCTCAGCAGCGATGGCAGAAACAGAGGTGGTCTCCTGGCTGAAGGGGCTTACCGACGAGCCCGCAGCCAGGGCCAGGGCACACGCCAGGGGCCAGAGCAGGGTCCAGACAGGTCCCCCACCTGGGGGCCTCCCTCCTGTAGACATTGGGAGAGGCAGGAGGGAAAGAGACAGAGGTGTCCTCAGCTGGAATAGAGGTCCTTCCACCCTCACTCACTCTCTCATGGCCGGATGACACTCACCGCTGGTCCACTCACCGTCCTGCCAATCCACGTTTCCCCAGCTAGAGCTGCAGACAAAAACCTTTTCCGTCCCCCTCCCCGTCCTGGACTTCACCCTTCAGTCCCTCTGCAGTGAGAAAGAGGTCTGTGTGCTGTCCATGTCAGATGGCGCGCCGCGGAATGAAGCCCACACTCTAATCTGCGTGTCCCAGCGATCTCTGCTCCCTGCGCTGGTCTCTGTTTCCTGCCTTTCTCCCACTGTCTTTTTCCCTCTACACTCTTTCCCTCGCTCACCCCCTCCCTCTTTCAGCTCCCTGTGATCCCCGGCACTGACGGCAGCTCTTGCGTAACGTGACCCGGTGTGGACCCGTGGCTCATTCACTCTTAAATCCCGATATTCCTGGTCACCGGTCTTTCTTTTCCCCCTTTCTCATATCTCTCATTCCCCCTCACTAAGCCTCTATCTCTCTCTATCTCTATATCTCTTTTCCCCTGAGGGTAGAGAGAAAAGAAGAGTGAGTGTGTTAGAGAAACAGAGAGAGACAGAGAGCGTTGCATGGGAAAGTGGATCCAGGTGGGGGGGGAACAGTATGGAGGGTTGTCTAAGCTAGAAGCATCTATAGCATAAAACAGGAAACGGATGCAAAGCTGCTGTGCGCTCAATGCTGTGTGCTCAATTATCGAATCACCATGTAAAATATATACTATATTGTTTCAGGTTAGAATACACTCTAAAACTGCAAGGGCAGGTGATGAAAAAAATCCCCAATGAACACATATTGGGAGACGGACACACAAGGCTGAATAAAACAAATTACACAGGTACTATTTTTTATGTTTCTCGGATAAAGGTAAAATCAAACAAATGTAAATTGGAATCAACATTAAACTATCTCAGTCATAAAAAACTGTATGCATTTCTTCTTGTTTCACCATGGTAAAAAACTATTAGCACACATGTAACATTTATTTGTCAGCTATCACCATGGCTCAGAATTGACAAATTAAAAGATAAATGGATTTTGTACCTCAGAATTTAGACACTGGGTACAGTGCTTAGCCATGTATTGGAAATGTATTACAAACCCTCACAATGCCTTATTGTGCTTATAAACTGGGTGGTTTAATCCTGAATGCTGATTAGCTGATTGCCATGGTATATGAGAACATATACCACAGGTATGACATCACATCATTTCTTACTGCTCTTATTACATTGGGATTTTTTTTTTTTTAAAAGCAACCATAAAATCGAAGTCTCAGGAATTCCCAGAACATAATTGGGTCATATATTCAAACCAGGGATTGGCATTGAAACAACTATGCCACAAAAGTACTGAAAACAAAAAATGGGGAAAAACATTCATAATTTGATAAAACGATTAATGTAATATGTAATACAGCTCTTTACTTCTGACGTTTAATACAGTCTTTTAAAAAACAATCTAGCAAGAGTGGCAGTGATTTTAGTGGAGACTACTCAATGCAAAGTACCTCAGATTGAATTCCAACACAAAACAAATACAGAAAGTCTGCCTATAAATTATGTATTTTGTAGTTCAGCAGCAAGATACAACACATGTCTGGTTAATTGTTTGTAGTCCATTTAAAGATGGGCTGGGGAACGGGTTGGACGGAAGAAACTAAAAGCCCGGAGTGGCTTGCTCCTACTACATTACCATCTGAGCTTTTGCTATGCAGGACTGACACGAAAAGTTGCTCTATTTTAGATCACATCATCTATTATTTAACCGTCATCAGCATGCTTTGCTGTTCTGTCCAGGCTGCAATCTCTGGTCTGATTCTCACCGGTCTGGACCATCCATGGTGGATAGAAATCACAAAGACATATTTTCCATTACCAGTACAATGCGCACTTCTGATTGAATCAACCTTGCCGGGGAGCGTTACCACTAGATAAACGTAAGCCTATGCCTTGAAGGTTCCACAAAGGCTCTGCTTCCAGCTGGATTTAAATGACCAGCAGAAACATAACCTGCACAAAACATAACAACAGCTTCAAACATGAATCATCATCTTAGTCCTTAAAACCCCGAATGAAACCTCTTTGGGGAAACTGGGGGAGAAGATTATGATATAAGGTTATATAACACAAGTGACGGCTACCCAGTGGAATGTATCGTTCTTATCACTGCTTTCTCTCTCTATTGGATAAGGAACACACATCAGTGCACGGGCCCATATCAGCAGTGTTTCACAAGGACATTGTGTCGCAGAGGGATGCAGGACTTTTGCCAGCAAGTGCCCAACAGTGCAGAGATTTAGGAGGACAAGGAAGTAAAGGAAGGCAACGCCGCTAACAGGCTATGCTTCTCCGGAGCAAACTAAAGAGCAGATGACTCAGTACAGTAAAGCCACTTGGCACCAGACGTCAAAGGGAAAACCTGTCCTCAAACGTAAACGCTAAAACTAACGGGATGGAAAAGACAAAGTGATGCGCACAATAAACATCCCAAAGAGCGCAGGCTTTTCAGAAGAGTACTTACCACCAGTTTTTCTCACTGGGTGTTCAATGAGCATACCGTAACAGCACATTACCACATTTACCTGGTAAAATTGTATTTTCTTAGAGACATCCATCCTTGTAGCCAAATGGTGCATTCAAGACAAAGACACCACATCAGAAGTCAGAGCTAAATGTGCTAATGTGACTCCATAATGCCAAGTGGACAAAATGTGCATAAATGATAATGTTGGAACTATTTTGTATAACCATAGTAACAGCAGCCTAACTAAGCTAAGTTGGGCCATATGAAAAGGCTATAAAATGCTGTGACAGGAAAGCAGCAGGCAGCAGCTTTAGGCAGGAGGACTCAGGGGACTCCCGGAGCTGAGGCTGGAGTAGATATAACGGGGGATTTGATTCTCACGCTGAAGTCTGCCAGGCTGTGGATCTGCCCCTTTTGGACGTATACCATCCCCACATGCAAACTTGTGTGTGTGTTTACCGCAGCCTCCTAACAGTAATGTTTTGCCCCGGGTCACATAGCCTGACCGAGCAGGGTCTGATAGGGTTTTAGTGTATAACCAGCGAGCATCTGTCCAAAAGGAGATCGTCGCTGAGCATTTTTTCCCCTCCACCACGCCCTGCATTCACTCTCCGATTCATTTCACACCACTGTCTTTTCTCATGCTTGTGAACACACACACACACACACACACACACACACACACAGACATATACACACACACAAAATCACATATTACTTTCACATAAACGCATACATACAGATGGGACCATAGCACTTGAAGATTATGCAGAATACTGCAGCGGACCACATGGAATTGATATGGCGGGACGAATGCGGCTTAACGGCCCATGTTAAACACTCAAAGTAAACACAAGAATTATTGTCCGCGCGTATAACCTCTCGATATGCAGCAATTTACTTGGCGGGGCGTTGGAGAGCGCTTCATCTACGGAGTACGCTAATGAACCCAGTGAGCCAGCTATAGAATTAGAGCTAACGTTAATTCCATTAGAACGAATTTGAGTTCTAATACGAAACCTGTCACTCGTTCTGTAGTTGGCTCAGGCAATCCGCTGGAGTAATCTTAACATCAGAGATGCGTTACTCAAGTCCGCCCTTCACTTGTAGTCCGTCTCACCCGGCTGATGAATGAAGAAGCCTAATAAGAGCAGAACTACCGGATCATATGTCTCGGAGCCCAAAATCATCTTTGACACAGTTAATTGAGCACTTTGGAACTAACGATTATTTTAACCTGACTCTTACCAGCCTTTTGGCCAACCAACAACACAAATAGCTTAGATGTAGTCTTATTGTTGGACCACTGCTGGCCCTTCCGACCGCAGCCTTTACTGGTGTATCTAGTAGTCACTTTTAGACGGCAATCATCGCCCTATCTGTAACTGCAATCTGTAAGAACTGAACACACAAGCAAGCACTCACACACAGAAACAGTGTTCAGCTTGACCAGGATTTGAGAATCATTGACAAAGTTGATCCCTGTTAAGATGTAAAGAGGTTTAAGGGGAATTAGGTAATATTGATTGGGTTATACAATACCTGGCCAGGTATCCTCTCCACACACACACAATCACACGCACAGACTCACGCGCACAAGACAGATCAAAGGCCAGCGAATATATACAGGCTAATTCCCCTTTAGTTCCTCAATTGTGTCAGTAGAGTATGTATATCTCCGGTAAAAAATGAAGAGACGACTGTACCTTTTTCTTTTCTTTCCAAAAAAGTCGAAAATGTAAGTTTTGAGTCAGGAACAGAAGGGGTAAAGTAAGAGACCAGTTCAAATTGAACGTTTCCCTTCCACTCGTTCCTTTTCGATTTTTATGGAGAGGAAATAAAAAGCACTGGTCTATTAATTTTTCCAAAGCATTATATTTATAATAAAAGTACCAACTGCTGATGAGTGATTATGAACTTGCAATATTATTTGAAATGGTGTGAACGGAATGGTAACACCCCTGGAAACAACGTGTTTAATACTGTTTCATTTAATCAATTCTAGACAGCACTTTGAGCCTGCCCTCCCTAATAATGGTGACCCCAGCCACCTCTGCATCCTATGAACAGGTAAATTACCAAAGCATAAAACATTCAGTTCCAAGCCGTCAGTAAACCTCACTTTTCACACAAAGATCTTTCATGCGGATTACGTTTCTAGTTTTTCAATTATGAAAGGGAGAGAATTAAAGCATTATGTAACAATGCAAAAGCTGGGGGAACAGACTGGGACCATTTTGTGGTGTAGTCAATTATGCTGATTATGAGTTAGAAGACTGTTTTGTGAAATAAGCAGCTCAGAGAAGAGACTCCTTCATGTAGCTTTCATGTTAAACTCTTACATTACCCTGACAGATCTTATGTTATTACTTAATGTTTTTACCGCCAGGCTATTTGGTTTGACAGACACATTTGATAAGGATAAGTGAACGTATTCAAACAGCAACAAACCCTAGAACAGTTTTCTATTGATAAATATGAAGTACGTTTGTAGGTAACTACCTCTGGGTGTTGAAATGTCTAATTCCTAATGCCACGGGTAACCCCGATGCACTGACAGAACAATTCCACCAGATGGCAGGCTCGGATTGCAATTCGTTTTGACAATCTGCGGCATCTCTAGGGAATTGAGCTATCGCGTTGTTGCTAAAATGTGTGTTTATTTACAACACGATTTTGCCGATAACATTAATGCCAGCAATTATTTTAGAGCCTAAATAACGTTTTGTGGAACTTGATTAACAAATGCAAAGGTACATTACTGTAATATTATTACTACAAACTCCACAGTTTTACGCAACACTAAAGAAACCCTACAAATAACAAAGTACACACCTTGGCAACCTCTGTACACCACGCTTCATACTCATGACTAAACATTGATTGGTTTACACACCAGTGAGGCGGAGTAAAGGACGAGGCTTAGGAAATTAGCATACTGGACGGTCATAAAAAATGTGACAAGTTATCAAATGTATTAGTCGAAGCAGAAAGCCCCTTTATTAAGACATTTATTGTACTCAAAGTAACCTATACAACTTTTGCGACGCCTGGACTTCCTAGACAATAATATTAGCTAATATTACTTTGTTTTAACTTCTATTTTAGAGTGGATTCCCATTGAGACCGAAGTCTCTTGCAATTGCTTTAATTCCTTTAAAGAGCCTTGTGAGAAGAAACCTTATCTGGAATGCAAATACGAAAATATAGACAGCGTTGAAAAAGTCAGGACAACGTTTATCTGTTGCACTTATCGCCGTAGAACTTAAGGGGGGTTGCGCAGGTCAAGTTACAAAGGTGTTAAAACGTCGAGCAGCTCTTTAAGACAGTGGACAGTGTCCTGAAGCTTGCATTGCAAAACCATTACAATCCAAGTATACAGAACCAAAACGGAGCAAACAAACCGCAAAAAAGAACCCTTTTTCTTTACTCCGGAAGGAGAATTTGAAAGGGAGAAATTTATTAAACACCAACAAAGACGCAGGTAAAAGGGATCAACAAGCCAGGTTTTCGGAACGGAGAACGAACCCAGGCGAGCTGTGCTCGATGAGGCTGGAGGCCGCGGCAAGGATGGACATTATTAAGAAGCTATGGAGAGCACGCAAACTGATACTGGTGGTGCTGATCCCGCTCTCGCTGCTGCCTCTGCCGCTTATCCACCCCACTAGCGTGAGTACCTGGTTTCTCCTGTCATCAGCGTGACTACTGCGCATGGGCAATTTATCTGTGTTATTCATTCGAGTTAAGAAGCAGAATTTAGATTGGGAATGAGAACTGCAGTCCGAGTTAGGAGCCAAATAAGCACAGCACAGACTGTTCTATTAAAAACGTATTCGAATCATGCTAATAGTGACTTGTTTTACGCATGTTATTACCCACTCGGCATGTGCGCGTAAAGTCTACCACTCAGCGCGCATACATTGCTCTATGGAGCGCATTGTTGTAAATCAGTTGGCACCACAGGCGTGAGGGAGAAAGAAAGTCTGTGCCAAGTAATAAGGTTATACAACTCAACTCAACTTAGTGGGGGGTGAATCTGGTCGTTCTGTTTTCTTATAACCACCTGCAGTTCCGGAATGCCCTCTAACCAATTACAGAACCTGTCAATTTCTGTGATTGTAAGAACATCATTGCACGTGGTCAGGTTCCTCTACAGAAAACAATGATCTGCACTTTGTTAATCTGAGAACTGAACTGATGTTTTTTAAAGTAGTTTCGAACCTCTTATACATTTGGGGACTGTGTTAGCACAGTTACATAAAGCCTAGCCTTCAAGGCCGTTATATCTTATGACCCAAATGCTAGACCAGCCATTCTAAGATGTGTTAATAATTCATACCCTGGTCTCTGGCAATGTTAAAGGTTTTCCTTATCATTGATTCTGTTTCTTGGGGACCTATTTTGCCCACCAAAGACCACGATCCTTGGGGTTTAGTGTTTGAATCCTCTGGAGCTCTGGACATAATGTGGATGTAGTTGTTAGATGCCTTGTGTCAGGAGGCTCTGGGGCTCAGGATGTAATGTGGGTGTAGTTGTTAGATGTCTTGTGTCAGGAGGTTCTGGGGCTCAGGATGTAATGTGGGTGTAGTTGTTAGATGTCTTGTGTCAGGAGGTTCTGGGGCTCAGGATGTAATGTGGGTGTAGTTGTTAGATGTCTTGTGTCAGGAGGCTTTGGGGCTCAGGACATAATGTGGATGTAGTTGTTAGATGTCTTGTGTCAGGAGGCTCTGGGGCTCAGGATGTAATGTGGATGTAGTTGTTAGATGCCTTGTGTCAGGAGGCTGAATAACATGCAAACAGATACAGAAATGTAATCTTCATTATTTATTTCCCCAAAGTTAGATAAGGGAATTCACCTGACAAGAGTCAATTCTTTACTGCAATCGTCTGTTAATCCCACAGACAACATTAATGAACGTTTAACTGGGACAAG
The DNA here is from genome assembly GCA_016801105.1 of Esox niger. Lineage (NCBI taxonomy): Eukaryota > Metazoa > Chordata > Actinopteri > Esociformes > Esocidae > Esox > Esox niger. The sequence goes on along the minus strand of JACXGJ010000109.1, from coordinate 92,552 downwards.
TCTTTATAAAACAATCAATTAATCAACGTTGAATCATCAGCTTTAAGGCTTGAAAGAGAAACAGGGTGTCACCAGTTTGTGTTGCTAATCATCACATCATTAAAACAAAGAGGGTGATGTTGAGTGGTCTGAAAAGAGGTGAACTTTCCCCTAGATACTCATTCTCCAAATTTCCATTTCAATGCTAACTCCACAGTTGGAGAAACAATCTGCTAAATCACTTTATCTCTTCATTTCCATTTACGGTTTTAGTAATTTTATTATCTTATGCAGAGCAAATCATGTTTTTGTACTTTTTTATTTTGTACCAGGTGAGTTACTCAGGAACATGTCTTGATTACTGCAGTTAGGTACCAAAGTGATTTAATGAAAGAACCTAGTTCACTTGAAATGTGTTATCTTCATTGTGACATCCTAAACAATATTGACAACACTAATATTACTGGACCACTGTTCCTCTCTCCTTAAAGACAGACATCTCGGTAACCCTAAACACTGAGATATACTCACATTCCCCTTAGTTTCTTGATGCAAAACCAGTCGAGACTTCCACTGTGGCTGAATTATGACTGCATTAAAGCATAGCATACATACCAAATAGGTCTTACGTTGAATTTCAATGTCCAGTGAACATCCAGCAATAAAGTTTGTAGAGGAGCCTTAAGATCCAGATCTCAGGCAAATTTAATCCAGAAAACTACACACTGCAATGAACGCTTGGTTGCTTGGTATATATAATTTGTTAATACGTATTGGGGGAAAATAACTGGCAAGGAATGAGAATTATACTTGAAGTGGTAAATGTAATAAAAGCCAAAAGTAAAGTACACGGTCCCAGGTTAGGGACTGTTTACTTTAGGGAATACTGTGAGCCCACGTTGGGTGATGTGGTCATGTCGGGGCATGTCCAGGTCAGTTGCTGGTGCCAGCGGCCTGAGTTGGTGGCCAAATCCTTAATATTAAATCACATTTATTGTTTAAAGCCCTTTTTACAGCAGCAGTTGCCACAAAGTGCTTTTACAGATATCCTGCCTGAAACACCAAAGAGCGAGCAACCACAGAGTTGAGGCACAGAAGTATAATACAGAAATGTTCAACAGTGTTTTGAATTAACTGTTTGAACTGAAGGTGTCATTCAGCCTTCTTGCATGTTATTTGGGTATTGAAAATGTTATGATGTTATGGACTATTATGTGTGTGTGAGCCAAGTCCCTCACCGCTTGAGTGAACAATCTGTACTCCACAGGGAGTTACACTGCCTGAATCACATCACGTGGACATGTGCTTGTGTGTGTGTTCGCATGAGTAAGTTAATGGTGGGGTAGCAGACATTGTTTGAAGGCTTTTTTTAAAGACCTCTAAGTCTGCCTCACACAGCAATTGTTAAATGTATTATGTGACTCCACTAATATTGCTGATAGCACTGTACATTTAGCTGTCTTGGCTGCAAATGTTCACCCGCAGATACAGAGTAGCCAGTAAAGGCACAGGATGGAGAACACCTCAGCCAAAGTTAATTGGGTCTCTCTATTCAGTCATTCAATCACATTTCTGAATGTTTTTAAATGGGTCTCTCTATTCAGTCATTCAATCACGTTTCTGAATGTTTACAATCACCGTAGTATTAACCAGAAAGTCACATATCAAGAACTATGCGAATCCCATTGTGATGGGTGTAAAATTCGGAATTGGCTCATTCCAAAACCACGATCATTCTCCACCGTAACCAAGGACAATTTAGTGTCTGAGTATTTCAATGGTTCACATCAGCGCTGAAATTAAAAAGAATTCCAGCCGTTTCAGTTTCTTTTTTCCAGCCGTTTCTCTGTAAAAACCTCAGACAAATTGTGAACCTAGAAAAATCTGGTTTCACATTAAATCGTCCAGGTGCCATTTACAAGAAGCATATTGACCAGCTCAGTTTCCACTGTTCTTTATTTTCAGCTCCTGCCTGAAAATAAGTCTGGAAAAAATCATATTGTGCCTTTGGTTTTTTGAAATGCTTAAAGTTGATGACTATTTTGTGGGCCACCTGTCTCACCTTTGGTTCTCTGTCCACTGTAGGAAGCTTGCTGCGCCTATGTGTTGATAGTGACAGCAGTTTACTGGGTATCGGAAGCTGTGCCTCTGGGAGCCGCAGCCCTGGTGCCTGCATTCCTGTACCCGCTGTTTGGAGTGCTCAAGTCCAGTGAGGTCAGTGAAACATCATTGATTATTATGAATTTTTGCCATCAATCTACAACCTCATTTCCAAAAAAGTTGAGATGCTACACAAAATGCAGATAAACACAAGGGCAATGATGTGCAAATAATATTTTCCATACATTTAACTGAAAATAGTATAAAAACAACATCAGATATTGAAACTGAGAAATATACACCAATCAGCCAGCCATAACATAATGACCAGTGACAGGTGAAGTGTATCACACAAATTTCCCAGATCTCAATTCAATCAAGCATCTCTGGAATGTGCTAGACAAACAGGTCAGAACCATGGAGGCCCCACCTTGCATCTTACAGAACTTAAAGGATCTGCTGCTAACCGCATTATGCCAAATACCACAGCACACCTTCTGAGGTCTAGTGGAGTCCATGCCTCGACGGGTCAGGGCTGTTTTGGTGGCTAAAGTGGGACCTACGCAACATTTGGCAGATGGTCATATTGTTATGGCTGATCAGTGTACATGCTCATTTTCTATTTGATGCCAGCCACACATTTAAAAAATGTTGGCACAGGGGCATTTTAACCACAGTGTTGCATCACCTCTTTCTCTGTAAGCATTTGGGAACTTAGGAGACCAATTGCTGTAGTTAAGAAAGTGAAATGTATTCCCATTCTTGCTTGATAAAGGATTTCAGCTGCTCAACGGTTCGGGGTCTCTTTTGTCATATTTTTCGTTCCATAATGCACCAACTGTTTTCAATGGGTGACATGTCCATACTGCAGGCAGGCCAGTTTAGCGCTCTTTTATTATGGAGTCATGCTGTTGTGATATTTTCAGAATGTGGTTTGGCATTGTCTTGCTAAAATAAACAAGGCTTCTCCTGAAAAAGACTATCTGAATGGCAGCATATGTTGCTCCAAAACATTTTTTTGTTCAGCATTAATGGTTCCATCACAGATGTGCAAGTCACCCATGCCATGTGCACTAATGCTCCCCCATATCATCACGGATGCTGGCTTTTGAACTGTGCACCGAATGAAGCCAGATGGTCCCTTTCTTCTTTAGTCCAGAAGACGCAATGTCCATGATTCCCAAAAATTATTTCACATTATGATTCTGCAGACTTCAGTCCATCTTAAATGAGCTTGGGCCCAGAGAAAGCGGCAGTATTTTTGGATCTTGTTACTTTGCTTGGTAGAGTTTTAATTTGTGTTTGTGGATTCAGCAACATACTGTGTTCACCCACACTTGTTTTGATAAGTGTTCCTGAGGCCCTGCACTGATGTCCACTACAGACTTGTGACTGTTTTAATGCAGTGCCGTCTTAGGGCCCGAAGATCACAGCCATCCAATATTGGTTTTCGGCCTTGTCGCTTGCGTACCGAGATTGCTCCAGATTCTCTGAATCTTTTAATGATATTATTTAGCATAGACCGTGAGATCCCCAAACTCTTTGCGATTTTACATTGAGAAACATTATTCTTGAATTATAGCACAATTTGCCTGTGGTGTCTTTCACAGAGAGGTGAATCCCTTCCCATGTTCACTTTGACAATCCCATCCTCTTTGGATTGATCTTCTTATACCCTATCATGCTACTGATTTGTTACCAATCAACCTAATTGGTGGTGAGTGGTTCCACCAGGTTAATTTTCTATAATGACACAATTTTTCCAGCCTTTTTTGCCTCTGTCCCAACTAAAACATGTTGCTGGCATCAAATTCAAAGTGTGAATACATTTTTCAAAAAACAATAAAATGTCTCAGTTTCAAATGTGATGTGTTTCCTTTGTACCATTTTCTGCTGGATATAAGCTTTCCATGATTTGCATATCATTGCATTTTGTTTTTATTTACATTTTGCACAGCATCACAATTTTTTGGGAAATTGGGTTGGACACAAAACAGCCCAAAAACAGGTTTTTAGACATTTGTGCTAAGAAATATCTGATATACATTATTATTCAGACCCTTTATTCAGTGCTTTGTTGAAACGATCATAACTTTAGGTCTTGGATATGTCCCTACCATTTTCGCACCCTTGGATTCGTGCAATTTCTGCCATTCCTCATTCCAGACACTCTCAATCCCGGTCAGATTGGATAAAGAGCCTTGGAAACTGAAAACTTTAGTACTCCCCACGGATGTTCTGTCTGAAGTCTGGCGTGCCCCATGAGTGGTTTCCGTTTAGTCACTACCCTAAACTCCTGAATGAATTCTGATGCTATACTGCTGAGAGTGTTGTCCTTCTGGCAGGTTCTCCCATTTCTGCAGAGAAACTCTGAGCTCTGTTAGAGTGGCCATTGGGTTCTTGATCACCCCTCATTTGGCCGGTCGGTCATTTGTAGAAAGAGACTTTGTCATTCCAATCTTCCATTTCACATTGATGGAGCTTACTATGCTCCTCTGTAATGTCAATGCTTCAACCATCTTTTTCAACTTTACCTAAATCTATGCCTTGACTTAAATCTTGGATGTCGACTGAGAGTTTCTTGAGCTTCTTGGCTTGGTTTTTGCTCTGACAGGCACTGTGACATGAGGGAACTTATATAGTTGTGTGACTTTCTAAACACTGGCCAAATAATTGAATATGCTACAGAAACTAAAGACATCTGTAGGATGATCAAAGGACAGAATTAATCTGAGGTGAATTTGGAATCTCATGGTGAAGGTCTGAATACTTATATTTACATTAGATATTTCAGTTTTTCTTTTTCAATGTATTGGTACAAATGTCTAAAAATGTGATTTCACGTTGTCAAGGAATTATTGTTTATGCAATTAATTGTAAATGAATCTGTCCCAACCAAATGTTTTGGCATATATCTGCAGCAGAGACAACAGTTTAGACAACTAGACCACCCTAGGACATGTAATTACTCAATGAGTAAGTTCTTTGGCCACTAAAGACTCTGAAGTAAATTCACTTTACCAGGTATCATTTGTGCCTCTGCATGGATCAAACATAATCTACAACAGTAGGTTATTTATTTGTTGGTTTTTCTTAGAAAATGTATTGTGTTCAGTTCATTCTTTTCAAGACCTTTCATACATTTTTGACTATAGGCTATGAAAACTAGCTCTTTAATAAATTAACAGTTTTTAAGCCTTTTAAATGTTGTGCCCTTTCACCTAAACTAAGTTCCCCCTCACCTTTGTGAAGACATGATTGGGATGTCGAAGGCACATGTTCAGAGTCACCTGTACTAATCAGCGGTTATCACAAGGTATCTTGAAGCTAACAGTAACATAGGAAGTGTAGCAGTCAGGCTTTCTGTACAGGCGGTTAGTCTTATCACTAAGATGATGGCCTCATGCACTATTCCAAGTGAACCGATTCACCTCGGAAGTGTAGCAATTGTCCATTCTTTAACTAACCCGACAAACATGCTTTTAGCGTTATCATAAGCTCTTGTAATCATGTTTGATAAATATTTCCACTAGTGACAAGGCGTGCGTACTGTACTGTGTGCCTTTCTTTTCCTCACCTTGCGAAAGCTCTAGAGTGGTGAGGGAATCAATAAAGCCATCAACTTGTTGTACCTACATGACCGGAATGAGGCAATTCATCATGCGCTTCACATCCATAACATCTTGTCAAGATCTCTAACACAGTAATAGGTTAATTCAACATATAAAAAAATATGTATATTCCATGGATATTTCATTTTTTACATGAGTGAAGTCTCTAAATCAGACAAAAAAATTTTCATGGTGTTTAAGCAGGCATGCCTTTACATACTTTTGTATAAAATCCAAATAGCACTCAACGTCAAGTTAGCCACTACAGCCTCTATCATATTCCTCTCAACTACAGGACACTTGTGCAAATGACAGAGGTGCGTACAAGTGAACTAAGAGGGCAAAAACTGTGGAAGGGAGTGAATTGGAATTCGGCCTACTTATGCTGGCAAAAACAGAAAGGTGTTACGATTAACAGCTTCCCCCTGTGCGCGTCACATTTAGATTTATTTGCCTCCAATCCCACATTTTTTGTGAAGAAGCAAAGCTGAGACGTTTTAATCCAACTAATCCATCTGAGATGACGGCGCCCATCCTCACTGCTGTGGTTCTGAACAAAAACAAGAACAGGAAATAATGAAGGCTTATGGTCACCGACATCTAATCTAATTTCTGTAATGACGATATCATAGTCAGGCAGTCCCTAATAATGGCTTATTGGACACACCCAACTCCCCCCCATTACAATATTCCTGAAATAGTTCATGCTAAATAGATTATACATCCCACAGGACTGAGTGCAGTGTTTAAAGAGCGCTATGAATTCATGTCTGCTGGTTTGTGGTGTAGGTGGCTGCAGAGTACTGCAAGGACACCACTCTGCTGCTAATGGGGGTCATCTGTCTGGCCGCCTCCATTGAGAAGTGGAACCTCCACAAACGCATCGCGCTACGCATGGTGATGGTTGCCGGCGCCAAGCCTGGCATGTAAGTATGGACCGGCTCGGTAGAGGAATGTAGGAACTAAATGATCTAAAACCTATAGTGGTCATTTGGCAGTCCTTAGTAAAGTGCTACTCTACAGGCACAGCTGAAGAGCACCACTGCACCCTGATACTCACCCCACCTCTCCGTTCTCCGGTGTGCTTTCTCAGGTTGGTGCTTGGTTTTATGTGCTGCACGGCGTTCCTCTCCATGTGGCTAAGTAACACGTCTACAACGGCCATGGTGATGCCCATCGCCGAGGCCGTCCTCCAGCAGCTCATCTCCACCGGCGTGGCCGACGCCCAGGAAGACTCGGAAACCGTCGAGGCTCCCGAGGACGACGGTACGTAGGGTTGCAAAGGGTCAGACCTTTTCCGGGGAATTTCCACTACTCATACAGACATTTTTCATGGGAAGTTAATCCCGGGAATTTGGGGAATGTCTATTCAATTTATCATGACAAGTTAGCTTCTTTGTTTTGCCTGCGTTCCCCAAGTATGCTGGCAAAAGCATCCTGTCTGGGGCAGGGATAAACAAGGCCTAGGGTGTCATCACTACTGTGTGAGGGCAAGGTTCTTGGCAGTCTGGCGGAGTACACTTCCAAGTCATGGCTTTGGGATGTAGATGCAATATAGTAGTCATGCCAACATGTCATCTGCCGCCTGGTGGGACTCAATGGATCTTAGGCTCTTTCTCTTGTTGCCTCCATTATCCTCCAAATCCCACCAACATCAGCCACATCAGCCTGCTTTTCAGGCTGACCAATGCATGGGTTGAAAAATTGGTGGCCATCCAGGCGAATTTGAGTCCATTTGAGCCTGAAAACAAGCAATCCTCAACCAGATTGGAAAATGGGCATTGAAGATGAGGCGTCAAGAGGTCCATGAGGAAGACATGCAGGCCTCAGAGGAAGACAACCAAAGCTTTTAGACTTATTTTTTGGACTACCATTTTAGAGTTTTGGAAATGAGTTGGATCATTGGGAACTGTCAACTCATTAAAACAAAGTTCAGCTCTTATTTGCCATTTGAAATCCTTGTTGCGTCGTCCTTAAGAAAGGCCCTTAGCCACTGTATAGTGTGCTACTGCACACAAATCTAACTTCAATAATTTCGCTTTTCAAAACACTCAGTGAAGTAACCGTTTTTCTTTATAGACAAGGAGGAAAACTTGCCACAGAACCAACTAGAGCTGCTGTGTCGTAGAGACAGGTGAGAGCAGAGGAGCTTTCGGACTTACGAATCACATTCCTCGCAGTCTTAGAGTGAAGAGCATGAAAGCTACTCATTTCAATGTTGTAATTACATCCATTTATAATTAAATGCTTTATTCTCAGCCGTGTAAACCCGGAGCTGTGCACTGTGACCGAGGTAAGATTAGATTACTTTTAAAACTCTGTCAAATGATTCATGTTTTCATAAAAATTATACATTTTATCATAAAAGGCATTTTGTTCTTTAACCGCTGGCCACAGTAAAAATGTGAATTCTCTATTGCGGCTTTACTTGATTCTATCAGTTGCAGACTGTGGAGCCCAATGGGACTAGCAGGAAAGCCAGTAAGGTCAGCCTGGGTCAAATGTCCCTGAAGCAGACGAATGGACACCGGCCTTCAGTCAGTGGAACCCACGCACACAGAAACACGCACACGCACACAGAAACATGCACACGCACACTGAAACACACACACGCACACAGAAACACGCACACGCACCCACTCACACTGCTTGTTCCTATTTGTGTTGAAGACAGCGGTCAGCATCCCGGAGTCTAGGAAGGAGAGCAAAGACGCCCGCTACCCCACCAAGAGAGATCACATGATCTGCAAGTGTCTGTCGCTCAGCATCACGTACGCGGCAACGGTCGGAGGCCTCATCACCATCACCGGCACCTCCACCAACCTGATCTTTGCCGAGCAGTTCAACAAGTGAGCCACTCGCCATCCATTTTCTTTGATGCAGTTCGGCTGTTTCGGGACAATGTTGCACTAAAACCCACTCGCCTTCAGTTTGGTTCAATAGGTAAAATGACCAGACCACAGAACAGGTACATACATAAGAGAGATATATACGAATGACTAAAACAAAACAGTACCACGCATTGACCAACTACTATAAAACATATATCCCTGACATTTATATCAACAAATAACTTTTGGACACTTTTGATTTTGGTGAGAAATATGGGCCACATAAAAACTGTTCATTCGGTAAATTACATTATATTATGTCATATTTAACTCTCTCCTTCCAGAGAACACAAAATGCACAAAAAAGCCTAGGATTGACATAATCCTCCCCAATATTCCCCAAAGCGGATTTCCTGGGCACCTCAAACCAGCTGGGCTAATCCAGAGAAAAATGGACTCTTTATATCAAAGAATGTGTTAGGCAAAGGTCAGTCAGTCTGTGTCTATCTGATGCTCTGCTTCCCTTCTCACCACCAGCTTAAAATGCGAATGAGCATTTAGTAACTTCACATCTGTTAAGATGGTGCTTGACATGGTGAAGCATTGCCTCTATCAACAGGCTCCGTACATTAAAATGGACTCTGCCCCATAGAGTATGAACGTGATGCGCACGCTAGCTATTGCACAAGCCGCAGCTACTCTTCCTGAGGCTCCCATAAAATATTTGTGTGCGCATTTGTTAAGGGTCAGAAGTGTGAAATGTCCTTCCCATTAAAAAGCACTTTAAAAGGTAGAAGGATCCAGTCGCCGATGACTTTGTTAAATCCGCCATTTTGACATCAAGGCCAACAATTCAAACCCTGGCAGTCTCACACTAAAGTACTTCTACGTAGCTAAAATTAGAGCATCAGGAGTTTACTTTTTGGCTGATACCCTTCATACTGCTGACAGTGGAAGGACTGATTGATTGATTGACTCAAATGTTATCTCCAGGAAATGTCAGAATCTCCATGTGATCAGTCTGTTACTGGGCAGATACTAAACCGCAAAGCCAAGATAAAAACAGGCAACAACAGGTCACCAAAGCCGGTCAGCAAACAGAGATAATTACCATACTACTGTTGACTGCTACTCCAAGTAAGGAATTGAGGCTTGACCTGATCTTATTAATCAGTGACATTTTTTTTGCCAAATAATGTATTTTCTATGTATTTTAAAATAGGTTTAATACTGAGACTTTTATATGCATATGGAATATATACACGTGTACGGAGGTGCAAATGTTTGGTAAATGTATTTATATCTGGTGTGGGTTGTGTGGTCAATGAAGTCATGTTCTAATTCCATTCAAACAAAGAGAATTCATTGTTAGTCTGTTACATTGTTCCGAGGCAGTAGTGGCCAGAGTCTGTAACAACTGATTAGAATGATACTAGCCTTTCAACTGTTTAATCTTCAACTCCCTCTGAAAACCACAACTACAAACCTGAATAATTGTATCTGTTGCTCGATTAGGTTATGTGGGAGTGTTGTGAGAAAAGATAAAAGATGACACTCGCAAAGTCTACATTCTCCTAAATGCCCAAAGCCTCGTCCCTTCCAAAAGGATTCTACTTGTAATCACTGCTTCAAATCCACATCCCCACTTCAAGAATCACCTTCTTGCACAAATAACCGGTGATGGAAAACCAAAGCACTGCACCTATTCTAACCTATAAGACGTCGGTGTGTCTCTGAGTCATTCTGCAGACACTGACATCACGTTCTTCCAGCAGTGCTTACGCGGCAACTAGCACTAACGCTTTGACCACAAAAGGGGAGGTTCTGAGCCTTGTGACGTGATCACCTGTATTAAGGAAACTAACCTTCCCAGATTGTTGTGAGCTATAGGTTTAACCTTCAGTATCTGCTCTCTCAAACTGTTCATTCCCCTTTTCTTAGTCGCTACCCAGACGCCAAGGTAATCAACTTTGGGACCTGGTTCATCTTCAGTTTCCCCATCGCCATCATCATGTTGCTGCTGACCTGGGTGTGGCTGCACTTCCTATTCCTCGGATGCAAGTAAGAAGCGACCCTATCCGTCCTGCGTCAACCAATGTTCACATTCTGCCTGTGTATTCTTTCACCCCAACGCTGTGCACAGAAACACACACACCTCTGAAAAGAAACGTTTCACGTCCAGTTTCAGGGAGACCTGCTCGTTCAGTAAGAAGCGAAAGACCAAGAGGGAGATTCTGTCAGAGACGAGGATTCACGAGGAATACGTAAAACTGGGGCCCATTAGGTAAATATGATGATACTCCCTTTTCAGTTACACCTTGGAAAAAGACTCATGTTTAACCTTCTTTCCGCTCTAACTGATGGCCACATGGTGACACGAGTACAATACGAATACACACAAATTTCCTGTGCTGCAGTTATCCAGAGGTGGTGACAGGAGTGTTCTTCATCCTGATGACCCTGCTGTGGTTCACTCGAGAACCGGGCTTCGTTCCGGGTTGGACATCGCTGTTTGAGAAGTATGAAGCTTTTAGGGCCCTATAAAAGGAACTGAATTGCTCACACGGGTGCCATTTCAAAATGCAATCTCAGTAAGATTGAAGTAATGTATTCTTCTATTTTTCCATCTGTGTTGTTTATGTTTTATTGCTTCCACAGGAAGGGCTACAGGACTGACGCCACTGTATCTGTGCTGCTGGGCTTTCTGCTCTTTCTCATCCCAGCCCGTCGCCCATTCTCACGAGCCCCTGGCACCCCCGCGAGGGAAAGCCCAGCAGAGAGTGACCCAGACCCCTTGGCCCCTATGATCACATGGAATGATTTCCAGAAACTCATGCCCTGGGAGATCGTTATCCTGGTTGGAGGGGGTTATGCTTTGGCTGCTGGCTGCAAGGTGAGATCCTTCCACGTGCATATTGCCAAGGGAGTAGAACGGTTGCAGCTTTCAAGTACAATTAGAAAAAATTTCATGACTTATGCTACGTTCATCTTATAATTCAGTGCGAGTAACAAAGGGAATCAATAGGGGCCTCTTGCAGGTGTGGGTTGCTGAGCTTGAAAAGTATTTCTAGTGTCAACGGCTTGTCGTCTGTAAAGGCAGTGACTATAGGTTACATAATCTGCTTTCCTTTTTTAGAGGAAATATGAGCCTTTCTTAAAATCTATAGAACTTAACTTGATTAGCTAAAAGAGCTAAAATTTTTAGCTCTAGCTCTCACACACAAAAATATATATTCTTCATGTTGTGTGCTACATCGTGCGTGCGTGCGTGCGTGCGTCTAGGTGTCAGGGCTCAGTGTGTGGATCGGCAGACAGCTGGAGCCGATGAGCGGTCTTCCCCCCTGGATGGTGGCACTGCTGGCCTGCCTGCTTGTCTCCGCGGTGACAGAGTTTGCCAGCAACCCCGCCACTCTCACCGTGTTTCTGCCGATCCTCTCTGCTCTGGTAAGGACAACAACATTCTCTGTGTTTTGTCTTGAGTCCTCTCTCTCTTTGTCCCTGCTCTAGTGAGAACACATTGTCCACTGCCCTAGAAACAACCACCCACTGGTCACTGACGTCAAATCAACTTTTTTTGGCTTTACATTTCCTTTCGGAACACTAATGATTTCATTGGGAAATTCAATATCTATTTGAACCGGTCATTGGGTTCAAGTGGAAGGGCAGGTGAAAGTAAAAAAAGTATATATTTTCACACTGATAACCTTTTGCCAATCAACTGTTTTCCGTGTTGATCCAGCATCATGTTGTAGTTGGTGGGGTTTGTTATTTTGTCGAAATGACATGGAAACAATATTGAGTCAACCAGACTGTTTCACACATTGCCATTGTGACTTTTTAAGTTATTCCTCGCTAACAGAGCTCATGACAACGACCAACTTCCTCTGCTCTACTGGCAGGGTCCTCACATTGTCTAGACAACTTTTCTCACCCCGCATAAACCTCATCTCCTTGCCTTGCCTCTATGTATCACCGTCAATATTAGTGGAAGCTGTGAGAGACACCATGTCCTTTTTGCGCTTGGCTCTGTAACGTGACCTTTGTGCATTATGTTTTCCTCTCCCTCTCAGTCGGAGACCCTGCAGATCAACCCTCTCTACACTCTCATCCCCTCCACCATGTGCGTCTCCTTCGGGGTCATGCTGCCCGTCGGCAACCCCCCGAACGCCATAGTGTTCAGTTACGGACACGTGCAGATCAGTGACATGGTGAGACGCAAAGCCCCCGGTCGGGGGGGGGTGGTGGGGGCGTGACACACAAACAACGGTCCGAGCGGAGCGCCAAACAGCTGCACAGTCAAAGGCCATTGTTGCAACCACGGGCAATTCAGAACATTTTATGTAACGGGCGTATTTATACAAGATTATGTGATTAGAAACAGAATTACGCCGGGAGTAACACCGCGAGCAGCACACAACACCTAATGAGCAGCTGTCACAATAAGACACTAAGAGGCCACGGTTCGTGAGTGTTTAATGATGCATGAGAAAATAACAGCTTGCTTACCTGATGTTTTTGTTGTCCGTCTCAGGTGAAAGCGGGTTTCGGGGTGAACCTGATTGGTGTAATGGTGGTAATGCTGGCCATAATGACGTGGGGCGTGCCCCTCTTCAACCTGACCGAGTTCCCGGACTGGGCCATCGCCAGGAACATCACCGGCAACGTATAGCTATGCCGGTGTGCGCCGGAGAGTGGGGGCCATCACAGAGGGAAGGCAGAAAAGGATCTTGAAAAAGACACGCTCACCATCTCTTTTACTGTAAATGCCAAATTGTAAGGGAGTGAGGCTCGTTCCTTCAACCGGGACGGTTCCGTCTGAGAGTCGGGCAGGTTAGAGGTGAACGGAGTGGAAGGAGTGAAGCCACACAAGGGAGGAGATGCGGAGTATATGAGGAATGGACTCTGACTCAATTCAATGGATCCTATTGCCTTTCACTCCATGTTACTGGATGATGCTGTAAATGTCGCTTTCATAGATTATTTTCTAATCTCCGCTACGCAGCACACATTTTGCTTCACAGACGGATTCACGCTCGGACTACGAGACATAGCATGCCATACATTTACGACAATAACCGCAAAATAAGTCTGCATGGTTTGTCACATGTTACCTATGAGTCTCTAATGTGTAAATGCCCTGAAATGTAGCCCTATTCCCTATATAGTGCAATCATTTTGACTGTAGGATCAGAATTGCCTTTGTTCGCTAAGTACATTCATATATACTCAGAATTGTACCTGGTCTAAATCTGCTGTTGGACGTAGACAACATATAAAAAAAACTACTTGAGACTACTTAACCCGCTATATACATCCGTGTAAAATATGCTGCGTTGTGGCCATGAAATTAAGAGCACAGAAACTATAAGTGCACAGTAGGGTTCCTCTCCAATCAAATGCCAATTCCTGAGAGGACTGCCTTAATGGATACAGTTGTGTGTGTGTGTGTGTTCTGTTGCACACCACATTGAATGCTTTACACTATTACACAACTTCAATCTACATTTTGTGCTTTCTTTTGTAATTGACTCGCTTTTGTGAGAACTTAGGCCTATAAAGTATGAGGGCGCATTACCCAATCTAAGTGATACATCTGTTTTTAATTTATTCAATTTTGCACATTTTCATACTTTATGTTGGTTTAGCGGACAGAAATATGAGCTTTGTAAATATGTGCCAGCTTGTAATATAAAAGAGATGTGCCTTATATTGTCAAACCAATCCAATGACCTGTAACATACATGACTGAATAACATTTGTCTATGCTAGCTGTTAAAGATGTATTTCAAAAAGCGCCGGATTCACAGAGACTTAACAACTGTTATAAAATTATTAAATAACATTCAATCGATGACTTGTCTTTATTTATCAATCACAACAAATCACAATCATACCACTCCACTATTCATAAATATAGAACATTGTCTGCATGTTGGACGAAAACACATTTCTTGGTAGTTGATTGGTCACAAAAGCAGTTGATACGGCTTGTCGGATAAAAGTTGTTACAGCACAAAGGTCCACCTGCTGTCAGATTGAGAAATCAGAGACGCAAAGGAATACTGAGGAATCATGCCAGTGAGGAGTGATCCACAGAGATCACCATGACAATGACTCTCCAGTTCGCTTGGACAGTTACTACATTGAGGAAGGTTTTGTAACGGGAACATGATCCCTCCCCGAAAATGATTGCACATTCTTGAACAGACACTGGGCTGTTTTCTCCGTGTGCTCTCAAACGATGGCCGGCTTATTCAAAGGGCAGTGTCCCAGTCCAAACCCTCCATGTTTTTTCAACCGGTGCTGTACTTAATTACACAACGGAGGGACATGCAGGGGCGAGGTGGCGTGGGTCACGAGTCGGAAAGCAAGACGTGAGAGACAAAATAACACAAAATACCTGACAACTGACATCCACTCTAAGCGTCCAGGTCCGGTTACGGTATGGTAACTGACAGTCAGTATCGGTCCTCTCTGGTAGAGCATAGTAGGGCTGCGGTGTCCAGAGGCAGAAAACCGCTTCCCAGCGTTAACTACCATGTCTCAGAGGATATTCCTCCTATCTGCCCGCTGACCAGTGGCTACTGGCTAGGACTGGGACTGTTTAGGACCGTCAGCAGGCTCAAAGCCCTCCTTCTCCATCCTCTCTTTGTATTTCAGGAAGTCCCTCCTCTTGGTGAAATATTTCACCTGCCGGGAACCACGAGAGAAGAAAGGGATATTAGCTAGGTGCATTCAAATAATTTCATACTGACATTTGGCTGATGGCCTTATCCAGAGCAACTTTGTCGAGACTAGTTTGTCTTGAGATGGCTAGGTGGGTAGACCAGTAAGTTACGGAATATCTCCCAGGCTATCTGATAGACCGTTATTGTCAGAGTAACAGGTGGGTTATAGCAGGGGAAATAGGCCTCACCCACTGAGCGGGACAGGACACCTCAAACTCTTTCTGGAACTTCTCACAGGAAGCAGTGTTGTCATGGTTGTCATCAAGGCACTTCCACAGATTGTCCCTAGCGCCCCAGCACACTTTCCTCTGGTTTGCTGTAGGGGCTGACATCACTGGGAAAGGAAAGACTGATTTAAAGCAACTGGGGGAAGTAACAGGTTTAGACAGCTACAAGGCACAGCTGCAAGTCAACCATGAAACGCAAAACGCTAACGATGGGGATGGATCTAGGAAAACGTAACCACAAATGCATATTCAGTTGTTCATGCAATGACTGAATATAGTATTTTATGAATATGTTATAAAGGAGGCCCTTTTTGCATGTATTGTAATAATTTAAAAAGTAGGCCCTATCGAAAATGCTTCGCAACAAAAACTTGTTGTTTGTCGAAATATCCCCCCCCCTCCCCCACAACAACGTTAACAACTTACCATAAATGCTTCTACCTCAACTCCGGTATGAATAGTTAATACAATATTAAAAAATAACAACTCAAGAGACGATTTTCAGTTCTGTAACATGTTTGTCTACTGTATTCAAGGACGGCTATTAAGACCGGAGGAACACTTCCGTCGCATCTCAGTGACGCTGTAGTTTGTCATGTTGGGTGAGAGCATTTCAATCCCGCTAGGTGGCGGATCTTACACAGAAGAAAAATGTTTGACAAACCGCACGTTTCTAATTTGTTACAACATGGTAGGAGACAAACAAGAATGTTGTAATAAAACAGTTCTAAAACTCTTCTTCAGCTTCTGCTGCACCATTTCCTTCTTCTTTTGAGTTTCAAGCTTAGTAAAGAACCTTATGACACCTGCTAATGTAAAAAGGACTTCATTGAACATATGAACTATAAGTTCTGCCCCTAATGGCCCAGGTTTGGTGATAAATCACAAGACAACACTGGGGCTTCTTTAAGTCGTATGCAAAACAAGTAACCTCTTCAAAGTCTTTGCATGTGAACAGATCTGACTAAAAAAAAGGAGGGAGGAGGCACATGGGTGGTTTTCCTGAACACTGCCCTGCTCTGAGTGAATAGAATAGGCTTGCCGATGCCTTGTTTCCATGGAACCCAGAAACAATCCATTTCAGGGTGTCAAACTGAGGGAGGTTGCAAGCCTACTATTTGAAGTAAACACACATCTCACACATCTCATTGGAAATTGCCACTTTAAGTCTCCATAGCACAAATAAATGTATACATAAGCCTAGACACAATTGTAGCACATAATATGTGTAACAGGAAAGATGAGGTCCACATCTGCACATCACACTGCTAACAATCACATGACAATGGTTTCAAGGGAATTATTGTGACCTTTTCATAGGCATAATTATTGCACCGCCACTGGATCTAGAAAGGCTCACATACAGTTCTAGAATGGCACGAGTGAGACGGCACATGTTCACAGTGACGCCCTGGAGCAAAATATAACAGTTTGTAGTAAGCATTAATCTACATCTCCAGTCTTCTCTGAATTCTCAAGTACTAGTAAGAACTGCAAGCATGGAATATAATGCATGCAAAAATGGAAGGTAAGGCATAATGGCAATTTAATTATTTGTAATCCTTTTTTCCCTTTTGCTTCTATTTCTCTCTTTCAAAATCAGACACCCTTTGTGAGAAAATACAGTTACATTCTGTGAGAGAGCCCCAGGTAAGTTAGCAGTTTTTCCCATTGCATGCAGCTCTTAGTCAAGACATAAGAGATCCTCAGAGGGGTATTGTTGAGAGGAATGTCACTGAATGAGAGCCTCACTGTGAGTTCCCAGCAAGGCCTTTGTGAAGTGTGACACCCGACGAAAAAAACGAAAATGGCTTTAGAAAAAAGAACAGCTGAATATTATGCCATTTGAAAGGGAATATCAGTGTTCAAATGACAACGCGGGCACTAAGGCAAACTGGCTTAATAACACTAAGAATATTTTCATATAAAATAATTAAGATAATTTTATGTTATTTTCTGACTTTTGTGTTGGTCTGATTCTGCAGTCAATTCTGAAGGAATGTAGGGGTGATTTGGACGTGTTAGGGTTCCACTCGTTGAGCGTGCCCTATGCCCCTCTATTAGTCCGTTGCTAGGAAACGCTAGACCTCCAGCTGATTGAATATTGGCTTTCCTGCAGCATTAGGACTTAGAGTAAGTCCATCGTATCACTGAACATGCAAAGCTGATGTGATAAGGTTTTTACCAGGCTGTCTTCCAACCAGAGTGGGACACATTTCATTGAAAGCTTATCTCCAGCTGGCTCTTCATTAAGAACAAAATCTGTACTCAAGTCCTTTCTAAGTTTTATTTGAAAATTTGTTTAAAAAAAGGTTTGTGTATGTTTTTGTGTGTGCCCTTTACTGTGTTTGAGGACCAGTGGTACAGTTGTCCCATGTCTTTGCTTTATACCCAGAGGGAGATGCAGACAGGAAGGTAGACTGACACTGACTTGCTTCTCTTTGTCCAAGGTTCTTTGACTGTGAAAGCCCTGCCACACACCGCTGTCCTCTGTGAAAGTCTAATTTCACATAAAAGGGACTGTCAGGAATGACTAATTTGGTCCCGTGAGCCTGTTTGGTGGAGCTGTGCATCTCCTACTGCTGCTGGTTCACAGACAGCTTTTCTGAACTGACTTGCCTCAACTGGCTGCTGGTTCCAATGTTGTGTGCTGAACCCTCTGTCAGTGTCCCTTAAACCCTCTGGGAGCAATAGAGCACGACTGGACCATCATTAGGAGGTATATGTCACTTCTCATGCAGACATCTCCTGGCAACTGGCCGGAAAAGGGCTGATGTGGGCTCATTACACCCCTTGTACCACTGCAACACTGGTCTGAATTTGGCCCACTGCACAGCCAAAGCTCTATATTTTTCCACTTTCCTGTGGAATAAAGCATGAAAAAACCTTTACAAAAACAGAACAGGGCTTTGTACTGAGGTCTTCGTAGCCCCCACAACCCTCCCTGTTGATGGAGTAAAGTAAAAGCTGTTGTGTGAGCACACTCTTTCATGAGGTGCATATTCCAAAACTGCCCCGCCTGACCGGCCGTTAATGGACATTGCCAGATGTCCAGTGAGCTTGGATCTGCACACTGAGAAGAGAGACAGTGAAAAGTGTGTGTGTATGTGTCACAGGGGTGTGTAAGTTTGCCTGCTAGCATGCACGTGCGGCTGTGAGCGGCGGAGACAGGCATCGATCCGCTGGGGGTGGCTGCGGGGTGTCAGGGATATTGAACTTCAGGCACCACAGTTGCCGGTCGATAATGTTGACATTCGGCTACAGCCAACCACGGTGTCATGGAAACAGGGCTGAGGTAGCAAGACGAACCAACATCAGCCAGCATAGAACAGGCTTGGGTTTTCTGTGAGGGTACCAGGGCAGAGGTGGACAGACGTTGTTACAGAAAGAAGACATAGAGACCTGGGTCATTACAGAAACCTGTCTATGGGCCTAGTATCAACATAAGTCATGCCCATCACATCGACTGATAAAAGTGTTCGACAGAGGACAGACAAGTGATGCAGTTAGCCTGCTCATAAAATAGGCATCTCATTGACCATCTTGTGTCTCAGTATGTCTCACTTCAACCAAAAACCTGCTCGCATCCACTAGGAGGGTGATACGTGGCAAATGGATTTCATTGAAAGATGCCACCAGAAAACATCAATATCCCTCCAAAAATACCTCCATTAAAAATGTGGATGCTAATGTATATATGTTAATAAGTGAAATATATTCCGCAAGCACCCTTTATCGAGGGTCCCAATTACTTTGGAATCTACTTTATTTTGGGGCAGAACATGCATTTGTTCTCACACTTTAATATATTTTGAGGAAATATCTTGTTTTCTTGGGTGCAACTTTTACTTGTGGTAAAACTGAGAAATCAGTGTTCCACCATTTTCAAATTTGTAACATTGGCCTGTGTGATTATATTCCTTCAGTAACTAATCCTATTCAGATCTGTGTGTTTTGTATTCCCTCAGTAAGTGATCCTATTCAGACTGATTCCAGACCCCAGCCTCTACATAGATGGCCACTCCCTCACAAGTAACCAAACCCCCAACTTTCTCTAGTTCTTACAAAGCTTTTTTTACCAGTAGCCAAAGATGTAATGGCTTTGTGTCTCACATCCTCTCCTTTTTATGAATGAACTTCTACTAAGAGCCCATTATGTGTCATCCTACACTGATTAGCCTCGCTTGCAAGCATGACATAAAAAGACAAACCATTGACCAACAGCCCTGGTCCATTCCTTTTCCTCCAATTGCTTCTGTTGACCATTTATCACAGTACTGCCATCCAGTTACACGCTATATACCTATCCGATATACTGTACTTCTTGTTCTTAGCTGATAAATGATCCAGGTACTGATCTCTTTCATGCATTTCTTTTACAGTTTGATTTGTATTCTGTCTTGCAGCACTTGTTTAAGATAATTGGGTAGTCGGGATTTTATAAGCAACACAAAATAAAATAGTATACAACAATAAAAAACATATAATACAACTATTCTCTATGTAAACCCAGTGTTGGTATACTTATTATCTGCAATTCCACTTCTGTTCTACCGCTTGCAGTAAGCATATGGACTAATGTGAGTAACCTGGAAGCTAGCCCTGCTTTCTTTTCTCTGCCTATTGGAAGGTCTGCACAAGTAACAGGTTGCTTCCACAATGCCACAGGTTGTCTCAAAGCCAAGCACAAAGATGATACAAACCCACACAGGCATGCACACACACACACACACACACACACACACACACACGCACACACACACGAACAAACTGAATGGCGGAACTCTAGATGCAAAACAACATTGTATCGAGCACCCAGAGAAAATGTGGTCAAACAAGCAAAATGCAGATCCTTCCTGCATAAATTAAAGATAATCCCACGTTAAATTATGCAAATTTATCCAAGGCGGTAACAACAGGGTGCTGCAGAGTAGCGTGTTATTGTGTTTAGGTCCTGCCTCCAGATTAGAACGGAAGTATCCAACAGTGCACAGTGTGAGAAGAGGCTGTCGGCCAAACCCCCGATGTGAGATCATGTTGTCCAGCCTATGCCCCTTTGTAAAAAAAATAACAGGGCTGAAGGTTTGATACGATGCCAGGCCCACATTAAAACCTCAGCTTTTTACTCTGCATGAGAAAATGAGACTTACGATCTGAATCCCTGTACTGAAGTGTTTGTGGACAACATTGGCACAAATTGGGTACTTTCAGATTCGTAGTGGCACAGTCTTAGATCATTCCTGTTCAGATGGAATGATGAAACGAAAAAAAGTTCATACCACACACCAATCTCCCTGCTGTTCTTAAAGTCCTTGGGCCATAGACAATATCAGCCATAACATTATGACCACTGACAGTTGAAGAGAATAACTTTATATAATCTTAGAATCTCATTATCATTACACCTGACAGTGGGTGGGATATATTACACAGCAAGTTAACATTCTGTCCTCCGAGTTGATGTGTTAGAAACAGTAAAAATGAGCAAGTGTCAGGATCTGAACGACTTTGACAAGGGCCAAATTGTGATGGCTAGACATCTGGGTCAGAGCATCTCCAAAACCTGGGTCTGTCCATTCATGTGGATGTTACTGTGATACATAACACCTAGTAAAGCATTGTTGCAGACCATGCACACCCTTTCATGGCAACGGCATTCCCTGTTGGCATTGGCCTCTTTCACACGGAAAATGTGCCCTGCTACAAAGAAAAAATGAAATGGTTTGATGAACACAACAACGAGTTTAAGGTGATGCCTTGACCTCCAAATTCCCCAGATCTCAATCCAATCGAGCATCTCTGGGATGTGATGGACAAACAAGTCCAATCCATGGAGGCCCCACCTCGCAACTTACTGGGCTTAACGGATCTGTTGCCAACATCTTGGTGCCAGATACCACTACACCTTCAGAAATCTAGTGGAGACCCTGACTCGACCTACCAGGGCAGTTTTGGTGACTAAATGGGGACCTATTATGTTATTATGTTATGCTGATCGCTGTAAATCCATTTGAATCATTTTGCAGATGCTCTTATCCAAATCAAATCTTGAGGGGGCTATGTGAGACAACAGCACAATCCAATAACAGTAAGTACATTTTACTTAATAAAGAAGGTCTCAACTAAGTAATGGAGGCAGTGCAAGCTCTAGCCTTTTGGGCTAGAATTTCAGTTGGGGCCCCCTCTCCCCTATTGGTTGGGGCCCCCTAGCAGTAAGCAACCTCTGGCTTATGCTTAGAGCAGGCCCTAAGTGGAGGACTCTGTCCCCCAAATATCTAGGGGGCTCAGCATGCAGGACCATGTATGCAAATATTTACGGGATCCAGCATACAAGACCCTTTCTACAACCATCTAGGGGGCCCAGCATGTAAGAACCTGTCTGCAAATATTTTGGGAGTCCAGCATGCAGGAACCTATCTGCAACCATCTAGGGGGCCCAGCATGTAAGAACCTGTCTGCAAATATTTTGGGAGTCCAGCATGCAGGAACCTATCTGCAAACATCTAGGGGGCCCAGCATGCAGGACCCTGTTTGGAAATATCTAGGGGGCCCATCCCTATGGCAATCCCTTTCACTATGCCCCTGAACCCCCTTTTGGCTTTGTGCTATACTATATCAAGGCTGCATCCCAGAACTATGCTTTTCGTTGTGCATAAGATATGCCCTCAGCCGGCAAATTGTGCATTATTGGCATTAATAAACACAATTACAACAGTAAAACAATACATGTAATGTCATAGCCTTTGTAACAAGTTCGATATAAAATGGCAAAGAGCCAATCAGCGAATCGATTACAGAGTTAACATTCAATTAAGAGCACCTCGGCCAAAGCATGCCACCAAATGTACAACATTTAATTACATCACAACGTGTCACTGAATTGCATTAGACCAAGGTCAGCACTTTTGGTACATTGTGCGAGGCACCACTACTTTATCATAGATCATTTCATATACACAGTCAGTGTGAACAAAAATACCCCCCTGCTGCGACTGTGAGTAGGCTGGTGGGCAAGTAGGCGGGTGGGCGGCGCGCATACCCAATCCCCCTTTCCATAATCAGCCAGGGTTGTACGTGAGAGTGTAGCCACTCTGTTTAGTTCCGAGCGGAGAGCAAAAGACAAGCAGAGGCAGGAGTACAGACACTGTCGGCATGAAGCCAACGTAGCATCTTCGCGCCCGATCCAACATTGTGTTTTAATTGTGTGCTATAGCCCAAAGTAATTATTGTTTTTAGCGTGTAAACCCCGTTTTTGCGTTGATGTCGGAGACTATGGAAGTGAATGCATCCAAAGTGCTGATTTCCATCGCGCAGCTCCTGGTTATCTGGGAAATAGGTAAGGGAGAATCAGCGATGGATTCTGAAGCGCAATTATTTATGCGTTTAAGGCGCCCACGCATTGTCAGCAGTTCTTACTGAAGAGTACAGCGTGCGCTGTAATTAATTCCTCTTTATTGAAAGTGTGATGCATTTACTGAACGATCCCAGTATAAACGACTGTATTTTGTTGCAATTGCAGATTGGGATTCTGTTAGCCTGCATGAACTTCCAAATTTCAAAACGTCAGTGCAAGATATTGTAAATCTTGGACGGTACAGGATGGACAATTTGTCTACTGCGTCTGAAGTGGGACATACAAGTCAATAAGACACAACTGCACTATTACAATGTTTGGAGACCTGCATTTTAATAGTCCACTTTATAGGCTACACAGAATCTTTCAGATTACATTTAGACATGCAACCAGACAGCTTATAACATGATGTTTGAAGTCATAGTATCCCTCAATCAAAGGTTATCCTGTTTGCCTGGTGAAACCATTGAAAAGCCTCAAATGATCACTTGTGTTAGGGTTGGTTTTATGAATGGTTCTTACGGCAGTGGTGAAATTGAATAGCCTGGGCAATTTTGCCATCTTCATTTTCCATTTTTGTTAATCTTTTGGAGTCATTATCTGTGATCTGAGGAAGGATCTCAAAGATGGACTGTTTAGCTGGCAGGTTTATGGGAATTGGGAATTATGGAAACAACTAATTGGAAAGAAATGAAGGCGGAAGCATCTACAAGCCATCTGTCCCTCAATATGCCAGGCCATTAAACAGGAGTAGGCTACATGCAAATACACACACACACTCATGACACAAACACACACACACACACACAAACATTTGCAAACCATAGCACACACAATGTACAGTGTGGCAAAAGTTTTCACAGGCAGACAAATTCTGTCATTGTTTTCACTAATTGGTCTTCTGACTAATAACATAAAATATTAAAATATTTCTGCCTGTGTGAACCCAGCCTCTGTGTCCTGCAACTCTATATCTGCATCTATGGATTTCTATCAGCACATTTACAGAAATGCCATGTGTTATTTATTTTTCATTTAGACATATTTGACTACTGTCATTAAAAAGCTATTAATAATCAACAAGTAATTTGGAATACTCATGAGCTCATTGAGGGTTGAGTTGCTCTCTGAGATGCTGTGGTTAAAATAATGATGAGGAGGAGCAGGGAGGAGGAGCTTAGTCCTGGTTTTGAATTCAGAAATAGAAATGTTCTCATAGGAAAAAAGGGGACGTTTTTCAAACCAGCAATTGATGTCATCAAAATCTGAATGGAGCATAGTGTTTTGAGAGCATGAGCTACAAGCTCTTTTTCAGGGCTAATGGACAGGGACATTGTTTACAAGAGGTGTTCAGAACACACAGGTGTCTATAGCATCTTTCAGTGGAGCAGGTCCTTATCGATCTGTCATACATTTTAATGATCTGACGTCAATGCTGTCAGTTAATCAGTGCAAGTATAGAGAAACATTATCTGGTGACACAGTGATCTAAGTCACTGTCTACAACTGTATACATTGTGGCCAGGTGATTGAATCCAGGCACAAAACCAGTGAAGCACTGCCTGGGATTGGGTGGGTGGATGTCAGCCAGGGATGTTTTGACTTGTCGCACTCTACCAACTCCTTATATGTCGGCACCTGTAAGCTTAGTCTGGGTTGTTGGCTGGACATTGTATTCACCTCCGGCATGTGTGTTTTGGTGAATCCTGATTGAAAGATCAGTGTGATGAATTGTTTTTTGGTGAGATCAAAGTACACGTCTCAGGCTTTGCCTCTCCCGCACCTTCTGGGAAATCCGCAATCTCAAAATTGCGGAGGGGTTAAAAAGAACTTAGAAAAACATAGAGCAGCAGAATCTTGAATGACATGAGTGTTCGGGACATTTAGTGTGGCAGCACGCGATGGTGGGGTTGTTCTCTGATGGTCGATGAAACCTAACAATAATGTGTATTGAGTGTATACTGGGATTGAAGCCAGGCATTTCAGTTGTTTTCTCGGCTGGCACACTTCAACAGATGGTCGATGCCGTCGTTTACGTGCACTAGCAGCAGCCTGTGCAAGAGCGTTTCCACTGTAACCACCCTAGGAGGATTTGGTGATGATGGGATACTCAGAGTGAGCCTGTTGGGAACTGTTACAGGATCCAGCATTATTAATTAGTCCAGTTTACTCTGCTCTAAATCCATGGTTTATGTTAATTGGTATTTGGCTGCAGTCCTATGCAGTTTTCTTTGAACCTTGACATCATTTACGTGGAATGAAACAAGGAATGCTTGAGATGGGGAGCTAGATGAAGAAAATGACATGGCAGAGGGACTCAGCGGAATAGGTACGTTCTGCTGGAGTGGCTGACTCTAACGTGATTGGGTTAACCAGTTGCTAACTGAACTGCAACTTGGGTTAGGGTCAGTGACATCCGTTCAGGAAATCAAAAGCTTATGGTGATGATGATTCACTGCTTCTAAAACCTTTATAAATAATGTAGACATGGCCTCTCAGTGGCGTGGGGGACTGCGTCATCATAGTACAAGCTATGTCATTGTGGCCAGTTCAAAAGCTTGTTAAGGCGTAGCGACAACACCCGTGAGGCTAGCATAGAGCGCCAAAAGTTTACTCAGCACTGCCGAGTGAATGCGTGGCTGTCAGCCAAGGCTGCCTAGTTTCGTTGAGCTCTAGCGACTCCTTGTGGAAGGCTGGGCATCTGTGAGGTTAATTGTGGTTATGGGAAATTTCTTCGCCTAGTGTGTTCACTAGCCAAAGTATCTTGGTTGAGCAAGCAGTGTAAAATCTGTCATTTGCCCTAACTGCCACCACAGCACTCATGCATGTCGGCCACCAATTCAGAGGCACTGGGCTAAATACGGAATAAAAATGTAGGCGGGACCTTATTACCTGAAATATCTCCTCTTCTTAAAGGGTTTCTTCCAATGATGTGTCTAAAACACAAAACATTTTAAAGAAATTATTTGGAAAACCTCTGTAGATCATTGCCCTTATCAAAGAAACATCAGCTCTTTAGACCCGGCTGCAATTCAAACAGATGTTTCATCATCACAGATACTGGCTACATAAAAAAGAAGCCTTCTATTGGCTTCCAGGATTGACTGTTTGACTCCGGTTCCTTAGTTAAATTATATCCTGTGAGCTGTTGTATCTGGTCGCTATTCACATTACAAGCAGTTATATTCCATAATAAATTCTGCTTATATAATTTCAGAACAGAGAGTCCTCTCTGCCAGGACCATCGAACAATCGATATATATGATGCCCACATGACCCCACTTCAACCCTACCCGTCAAAGGACATTTGTTCGCTATTTTCAACCATTTGCCTTTAAACGTTAAGCGAGCTTTAAGGTAAATACGAACATGTCACTGATATGGATAGCATGCGTTTTGCGTCTGTATTTTGGGTTTGAGATATACTATCATCTTTAAGTAAGTCTTTTCTGCCGTGGTTACTCTAGCCCGTCTCTGGAGATGGAAATGTGTGTAGGTGTTAGTAGAGAACAGCAGGATCTGAAGTACAGTAACCCCTACTAGCATATATTTTTTTAAGTCGGTCTCTGAAAGTCCATAAAGAACGTAAAACCCCAAACACACAGGTCTCTCAATTGTTTCTGTTTGTTTGTCATAATGATTCACCAGTACTTTGTGTTTCATCAGAACATGAATCTAAACATAAGGCCAATATTGCTTGCCTGAAAGATTGAAATTGGTAACAGTAACCATGGCAACGCTTAATATGGAATATTTTCAGTATAAAATGATCTGAGGGAACTGCTTGCTCCCCAGACAGCCTGAGCATGTTCAGTCCAAAGTATGGATGGAAATTAGAGTGAGCTATGTGCACCCAAACACAGTAGATCTCCCGTTGAGATCCAGCCCTGGAACAGTAAGAACTGACTTGGAACGCAATATAGTTCCATATATCCACTGACAGTTCCTCTGTCTTCCCTTCATGTTTCTTTCAGTCACAGGCACAGACGGGCACACACGCATTCACACACATACACACACACACACACACACACACACACACACAGTCAATGGCTAATGTGTCTAGTGTTCCATGATGTTCCATGTGAGATGAGAACAGAGGAACCAGATGGACTTTTATGGTTCAGCTTAGAACAGTCCCACTCTGTCCCGCGAGCAAAACAGTCTTCACAGAAGTATAAATCTTGTTAAAAAGATTTGCTAAAGCCTTCTTATGCTCCTCTTTTCTGGTCCAAAAACTGTCACCGGCTTTATAGCTTATCTTACCATGCAGAGAAGAAGGACTCATATTTGGAAAAAAGCGTACATTTCGATGGTGACTTTTTTGGATGTATTTAAAACAGCAATGTTTTTGAATCATTGATGCTCATGCTTGATTTAAACTCATTATTTTGATGATTTGCAGTGAACCCCAGCATAACATTTCTTTTGTTGACAATGCACTTTTTATAGAAGCATACATATCCTCTGTACCATACTGTTACAGTAGAAGTAAGCTCCGTTCCAGTCAAGACTAAGACCAGGCCATACTGTCGGATTGGTCATAGCCTGAGCTGTGCCAGTAAACCATAACATTCGCTGTATGTCCCAATATATTCTAAGATGCATAACTAATGCGAACCGTGAAGGAGTCATATATACATGGCACCATGCCAATACCAGTGGCCTAAATTGCAGTAAGCATTATTCACCTCAGACAACAATGTGAACATGGCATCATCATCCCAGACAGCTTGTACTGGTTAACGAGAGCTTGGGCGATGACCTGCTCACGCACCGCCTAACAAGTTGGTACATACTAAATCAGCCTCATTCCAATTGTAAATGTTTACAGAGCTCTAACGGTGTGAAGAGGGTGAAAGCAGCAGGGCTTTGGAAGTACAAGGCCAAAGAGGGAGAAATAATTCTCTCCTCTCCCTCTTGACTTCAGGAAGCCGGTTTGGAGTTTCACTCACCGCCTGGTTGACAATAGCAGGGCCTGTCCTCGGTCCGGGCCGTTCCTCACAAAAGAAAGCGTTGTTTGGAGGAGGGAAACTTTTAGAGACAGCTGGAGATGGAAGGTTGATTTAGGCTTGGGGGGGGCACGAAAGATGTTTGGGTGTCCATGGTGATCTGAGAGGCTGCAGAGGAAGTCCGTGTGGAAGTCAGGATGGCTGGACACCGCAGGACGTTCTGTGGTTGTCAAGGACACCAGGCCCGAAGCTCCCGCATACCGATGAAACTAACGGGAGAACTGGGGGTGTGTCTCGATACTCCGCAGTCATTGCCTCCCCACGCCTCCTTTCCCCCTGGGAGGCCAAGCGGGACTATTGACACGCAGGCCCCGACTACAACTCCGTTCTGCGATGCCGAGCAGCCTGAACTTCTAAGTTTCACCACATTCAATTGAACTGGAATACACACACAAACATGCACACAAAAAAATCTCTCACCCTTCCCTTCTCCCTGCGTTCTGTCTTCTGCCGTCTTATGTGTTGATTAGGTCTTCTTGGGATGCAGCTTGTTTTCTTCCCAGACGGGGGAGTTCAGAGTAGGAAGGGAGATTTGTTATTTTAGGCCATCCCTCACCAGGGAACTCCCTGGCCGACGGCTCGCATTAACAACACGCTTTTCATGGGAGTTTTTTTTCACTAATACTGTATTCTTTTTGCTCAGGAGACAAGTAAACCCTCTTCGTCACTGTGGACTTCCTGTCGTTTGACAGAATTTGGGAGAAAGGCCATGCTGACACTGGCACTCCCTTATAGCTCCGGATCTGAGGAGAGATTGAACAGTTCTTGAGAGAGATATACAGCACACAGAGTCCCGCAGTCTCACAATCTGTCACAGAAATGGAATGTCACTGAAGAACACAGAGAAAACACTGCAGTGATACATAAGCTGTCCTTCCACAAGCCTTTCACTGAGAACCAGGCTGCTATGCCACTGCCTTAAACGCGGCTATTTTAGCAACAAAGCGCTGGTGGAAAACCCATTTGGTCTTAAAATGTCCCTAGTTAAATCAGCAGCGGTGAATCTGATGGTGGTTGATTAAATACATAATGTGTCTTGAATTAAAATGGCAACTACGTTTTAAGTGCAAGAAAGCGTTTGATGTCTGCAAGAGGACGCTGGGTTTCAAAGTCGTTTCTTTGGCCAGTTGTTCTGACCGTAACTCTCAGCTGTTCCTGTGAATGTTCACATCCAGGAGTAGGCTTCTAGGCTCCTATAGGCCTGACGTTCCCATGGTTGGCATATGACCTCTGACCTCACTGCAACAGCTGGGCCATGACACATGTATCCTGTGTTAAATGTGGGCCTAAACCGACTTAGCTCTTCCCCTTGTACATGAGACCAGCGTAAGCCCTTCTAGTAAAACCTGCTAGAGACAATACATGCTATTCAGTCGCCGTTTCAGTCGAGACTGTCCATCACATCCACAGTAATGTGGGAATATCTCAAGCAGAAGCGGCAGGGTAGTGTCTCTCTTTAACAGGGTTTTTTGGTCAAAGTAATTAACCCTAACTACCGTTGTGGCATTGTGGAACCACTCATGCCCCAAAACAGATTTTCCATCATTGCAAAAACTTAGCGCCATAGCCTCCAGTCTAAGACGATCCAGTGTGTACAGCATTGGGGTTCAGCCCGCCCCACAGACGAAGGATATGGTCTAGCATCCAAAAAGGTGATTTCATGACCAAATAAACAACGCACAGTCTTGTAGTTAGAAGCCAGAGTGAATGCTTCTTGTACATGAGTTGCAGTCTTAGCTGGCTGTTACTTTCCCCATGGGTCCACTAATCAGCTATTCATTAACATTTTACTGAGACACTCCACCTCTACTCCCACTTATTGTACTGTATAGTACAGCCATTACGTACATATGTTTGTTTTTCTAACCATTTTGGTGACCAGAAACATATAATATCCTAACCGTAACATTAACCATTAAGCCATTAATAAAAAATTTCCATCTGGGCATCAGACAAAAAAACTTGGGAAAACAGAGTGGTTAGGTTTTAGTTTCTTGATGAGGATTCTGGTTCTCACATGTTTAATGAACCACAATCTCACACACTTCCACCATTCATCCATGGTAATGCATTAGTAGAAAGCCCGGGGAGAAACTTCAGACTCTTTTGAATGGTTGACAGATACATTTTTAACAACCAGTGAAGGCAAGCTCCCACTTAATCTACCCGATCAAGGTTTCAGAGCGTCTGATCTGCTTTTGTTCAAATTCATCTGTTTAAGATGCTGTCTGAAAACTTTGCTAACTGGAACCGATGTTGAGAGAAAAAAATTCCCCAAAAATTAAGTATTATTTAGATTGGTGGAAGATTTATAAGTATTACTGTGATATAGAACTGGCTGTCCAGCCAAACTAAATAACTGAGCAAGTGACCAAAATTCCAAATGGCCACTCAAATGGATCTCTGCAGAGATGGCAAAACCTGTCAGAAGGACAACTATTTCTGCAGCGCTCCATCAATCAGGCCAATCTATGAGACAAAAAGATACTTACTTAATGCGTTAGAAAATTAAGTCCATGACATTTGAGTTTATGAAGAAAGTGAAGCAGTCTTAATACCTTTCGAAGACACTATGTGTCGATTTGTTATGTACTCAAAACTGTTTTAGAATTCCAGGCCTAACTGAGGTACAATAGTGATTCTACATATAGATTATGCACATATAAACAGCATATTACACATCCAGCCCCGCATGTTAGGTTTAAAATTGAATTTTGTTAATCACAAAGGTCCCAGTTTTTCATCTTTAATATCACAGTACATATCAAGAATAAAAAATCTGGCAGTTAAAAGAATAGGTCAACACTTGACAACACATGACTAATTCATTTCATTTTCTAACAGAAACCATAGGGCTTCTTAGAAGCCAAGTTATACAGACATTTAACTGTGAGATATTGGCTTTATCAAAGGGCAAAGAGGCAGGATGGGAAAATGGGACATTGTAACCTCCCCATGTTGCAGTGAGGTCCCTCGCCCCCAATGTTAAAAAAAAAACTTTGCGAATAATATGCAACCCTATGTCCACAAAAGTTGGGACAACTGCATCCCACAAAATGCACAAATAAAAAGAAAATGCAATGATGCCATGGCCCACCTGGACAAAACCAACACCTATGTGAGAATGCTGTTCATGGACTTTAGCTCAGCATTCAACACAGTCATCCACTCTAGGCTGGTCAACAAACTCCATAACCTTGGGATCAGTCCTCTCTGCAACTGGACTCTGGACTTCCTAACCAACAGACCCTAGTCTGTCAGCTTAGACAACTTCACCTCCTCCACCCTGATTCTGTACAATGGTGTACCACAAGGCTGTGTACCGAGCCCTTTCCTGTACTCCCGCTTCACCCACGAGTACGTTCCTGTACACAGTTCCAACACCATCTTCAAGTTCATAGACGACACCATGGTGGTAGGCCTGATCAGTGACAATGACAAGTTAGCTGACAGGGAGGAGGTCAAGTGCCTGGTGGAATAATGGGTTGACAACAACGTGACCCTCAACGCAAAGTAGACCAAGGAGCTCATTGTGGATTACAGGAAGTCTAAAGGCTGCATTGATGGCACTGAGGTGGAGCTTCAAATTCCTGGGTGACCACATCTCCGAGGGCCTCTCCTGGTCCCTCAACACCACAGCCTGGTAAAACATGTGCATCTAGTAATTCCTGAGGAGGCTGAAGAAAGCCCATCTGTCCTCAAGATCCTTGTGAACTTTTACCACTGCACAATCGAGAGCATTTGGACTAACTGTGCCACAGTGTGGTTTGATGGTTGCTCAGTAGCCGACCAGAAGGCCCTGTGACGGGTGGTGAAAACCGCACAGTACCTCATGGGTACCCACCTCTTAGCCATTGTAGACCTCCAGCGCAAGTTTTGTCTGCACAGGGTGCGCGGCATCGCCAGGGACCCTTCACATCCACGCTACAAACTGATAGTGCTCCTCCTATCGTGCAGGCGGTACAGGTCACTCTGTTCTCGCACCAGCAGGCTCAGGAATAGTTTCTTTCCATCTACTGTTACCCTGCTGAGCTCTGTGACCCATCACTAACCATACCCACCTTTTGTACTACTGGACTCTGTCACTGCCTTACAGTCTGATAAGGAATTTTTAAGATATATACAGGTACATGCCATTGCTGATATTCATTTGCACATGCCAGCTTGCACGTTTACTTGCCTTCATTGCACATTTTGAACTGCCACTGTATTTGCATTTTTAAATGTTACATACCCACGTCTACCTCAGGAACATCTTTGCTGTTATACCTGCATTTCAGTTTCACATGCTACCCTACTTCAATTTGCCTCAACTGCAAATACAGATGCTATTGAAAATTGCCACTTGTACATACATTATACTTAATACTTGTACATTTTCTACATTTGCTTCCATTTCATGTTTAGAATTGCTATATGAAATGTATTTGCATAAATTGCACATCTATACATTCCACTTGCAAATACATATACTTAATACTTGCATATTTTTCAGCCCCCCTCTCTTTGCACTTCTGGTTAGATGCAAACTGCATTTCATTGTACTGTACTTGTATTTGTTCAGTGACAATACGTTTAATCCAATCTAATCGAAAAATCATTAATAACATTGTTTTCAAAAAAGTTGGGACAGGTGCATGTTTACAGTACCACTCTGTTGCATCACCTTTACTTTTCACAAAGCTCTGTAAGCATTTGGAAACTGATGGGATTACTGTATTACTGTAGTTTTGAAAGTGAAATGCATTCCAATTCTTACTTGTTATTGTCACATCCTGGCTATGCCCCTAGCCATCACTGTGCTGGGATGGGGCCATAGTCAGGACCAGACAGATAGTGGTGCCTCTAAGTCCTTTTGGTCTCCCCAATTGGAGGCAGGTGTTTGCTGCGCCACATCATCGGTTGTTCCTTTGTACAGTTTTTTTCCTTATTAAATAATGGATAATTACCACTACTTCTCTGTGCCTGTCCTGCCTTAACAACCATGACAGAATGATCCATAAAAGAGAGACAAAGCAGAGATGGACAGTAGTGGAACTCCACTGTTGGCCTGACAGTGACACCAAGGAGGAGGAGGACCCCTACCGTCACTTGCTGCACACCTGGCCAGGCCAGCGGCGACCCCAGAGGAGACGATGATGGAGGGTGTAAGTCAGCCCCAAGAGATTTTTTGGCGGGTGCTATGGAGGCATCTTAAGGGCCCCAAGCCATGGCTGCCACCTCCGGAGGGGTGGGGAAACGAGCCGTTGCTGCCGCTCACATTGGGTTTATCGAGGTGCCCCAGCAACCTTGGCAGCGGGAGATCCCAGTGGCGGAGGAGGACGGCGCCATACTTTGGTCTCCAACACGGGGAGTTCAGCTACACCCATTGGGGTTGAAGCAAAAGCCCCTGACTGAGAAGTTTAGATGGTGGAGGGCGTGGCTAGGCCTGCAATTCCCCAGCCCAGAGCCACCAGTGCCAGTTGACTGATGTGAGCCATCAGTGCCCCCTCTATGCCCAGTGCCAGCTGCAAGGCGTTGGGCAACGCTACAGGTGGGGCATGTAGAAGCCCTCCTGGCCACCGGTAGGTGTGAGGACTGGTGGGGCTTCCACGACCCGCCATACCTGTTCTCACCACCAGTAGTGGAGCCCCTGTCCAACCAGGAGCAGCCAACGCTTGCTTTACGTCCGGTGCCAGCGCCAAGGCTCCAAGCTTCCCCTTTTGCCCAGGAGCCACAGCCAGCGCAACCTGCTGCTGACTGGGAACATATGACTGAGATGAAGGTGTCTGGAGATGCCGTGGTGAACGTTGTGTTGTCTGCAACGTCATCCAGCATGACCAGTTTGGCGGCGGGTCAGTGATGGTCTGGGGAGGCATGTTCTTGGAGGGTCGCACACACCTCCACATGCTAGTCAACGGTACCCTGTCTGCTGTTTGGTACCAGGATGAAATTCTCCATCGTCAGACCTTACGCTGTGGCAGTGGGCCCTGAGTTCCTCCTGGTGCAGGACAATGCCCGGCTTTGCGGCCAGAGTGTGTAGGCAACTCCTGGATGACGAATGTATTGATGCCAATTACTGGCCCTCACATTCCCCACACCTGAATCCAATTAAGAACCTCTGGGACATTATGCATCAGTGCATCGGACGCCGCCAAGTAGCGCTACAGACTATTGCCCTGATCCAGGTCTGGGAGGAGATCCCCCAGGACACAATCCGTTGACTCATCAGGAACATGCCCAGAAGTTGTCAGGAGGGCATAGAGGATCTCGGGGACATACACACTATTGAGTCACATTATGAGTTGCTGTAATGAAACTCCCGCAAGTTGGAACAGTCTGTTATGTCAATTGTTTACTTAGATTTTCGATGGGAGTTTGAATCCAGCCCTCAATCAGTTGGTGATTCTGGTTTCCATAGACCATTGTTGTTATTTTGTTCTCAACGAATTGCACAATGTACAGTAAATATGTGTTTTAGGATATTTAATATACATCGTTCGAGACCTGATGTGTGATTTAAGTTAAATTTTTGAGCAGTTTCTATGTTTTCTTCTTTGTAAGGAGGTTTAAACTTGCATTTGTGGATGCAGCAACATACTGTGTTCACAGACAATGGTTTTTGGAAGTGTTCCTAAGCCCAAGCAATGATTTCCATTACAGAATCGTGTCTGTTTTTAATGCAGTCCGACCTGAGGGCCCAAAGATCACATCCATCCAATATTGGTTTTCGGCCTTGTCCCTTTCATAAAGAGATGGCTCCGGATTCTCTGAATCTTTTAATCATATTATGTATTGTAAATGATGAAATCCCAAAACTCTCTGCAATTTTACATTGAAAAACAATATTCTTTAATGTTGCAGTGGTGGATTAGTGTTGAATCCTAGAGTGGGATGCTCTTTTTGTGCCCAATCATGTTACTCATTTGTTGCCAATTAACCAAATTATTTGTGAGATGTTCCACCAGGTCTTTTTTAGCATTACACAACATTTCCTGTGTTTTGTTGCCTCTGTCCCAGCTTTTTTGAAACATGTTCCTGGCATTAAATTCAAAGTGGACATGTATTTTTTCAAGAAACACTAAAGTTTCTTAGTTTCAACATTTGATACGTTGTCTTGGTAAATGTTTTTATTGAATACAGAGTTGAAATGATTTGCACGTCATTGCATTCTGCTTTTCTTTACGTTTTACATAAACATTGTGTCCCAACTGTTTTGGATACACACTCCTACCACAGAGAATGAAAATAACAAAAAACAGAGGAAGGAGGGACAAGGGAGAGAGACAAGAGCTTGTCACCAATGTAATGCATTTGTCGGTTACATCACGGTACCACATTCCCATTGGTATTGTTATTGACTAAAAGAAGGAAGGAATTCAGAGAGGAAGGGATGAAGGGATAAAAGAAGGAAAGTAAGGTGCCCAGCAGTTATAGCTAGCATGGATAATGGACTCATTAATGTCAAACTGTGAGGGGTTTTAATCTAATTTGCCGCCGGCTTCTCTCCCTGACACTGTGAAAGGACCGGGGTCAGGACACGGGCTCAGATGGACCTGTCACACGGGAGGGTGTGTTTGTGAGTCCGTCTTTGTTTTCAGGGCTATTTCCTTCCAGACAACCCTGTTTCTGGATAGCCACATCAGGCTGGTTAGGTATTGTTCTTAGGGATCCACCTCTGCTCCATAGTTACGGTATGGTGATATTAAATAGAACCCATCAATAGAGGATAAAAACCTAAACTGTACAACAGAGAGTGTATTACATTGTATTCATATATTTTGTAATGTTTATTCAGCTGTAAGTGTTGTGAACTGAATTCAAACCCATACTGCTGCAGTTCACCTGTGTCCCAGAGGCAGTAGTCAAGACTTCTAGACCACACTAGGCCAGGGGTTCCCAAACTAGGGGTTGTGCAGCATCAAAATGGGGTGTACGAGCTTTCTGGGAAGGCCCTGTTTTTTCAAACAAATATATACAGTGGGGCAAAAAAGTATTTAGTCAGCCACCAATTGTGCTAGTTCTCCCACTTAAAAAGATGAGAGAGGCCTGTAATTTTCATCATAAGTACACCTATGAGAGAAAAATGAGAAGAAAAAATCCAGAGAATCACATTGTAGGATTTATTGGTAAATTCATAGGTAAAATAAGTATTTGGTCACCTACAAACAAGCAAGATTTCTGGCTCTCGCAGACCTGTAACTTCTTCTTTAAGAGGCTCCTCTGTCCTCCACTCGTTACCATTATTAATGGCACCTGTTTGAACTTGTTACCAGTATAAAAGACACCTGTCCACAACCTCAAACAGTCACACTCCAAACTCCACTGTGGCCAAGACCAAAGAGCTGTCAAAGGACACCAGAAACAAAATTGTAGACCTGCACCAGGCTGGGAAGACTGAATTTGCAATAGGTAAGCAGCTTGGTGTGAATAAATCAACTGTGGGAGCAATTATAAGAAAATGGAAGACATACAAGACCACTGATAATCTCCCTCGATCCGGGGGCTCCACGCAAGATCTCACCCGGTGGGGTCAAAAGGATCACAAGAACGGTGAGCAAAAATCCCAGAACCACACGGAGGGACCTAGTGAATGACCTGCAGAGAGCTGGGACCAAAGTAACAAAGGCTACCATCAGTAACACACTACACCGCCAGGGACTCATATCCTGCAGTGCCAGATGTGTCCCCTGCTTAAGCCAGTACATGTCCAGGCCTATCTGAGGTTTGCTAGAAAGCATTTGGATGATCCAGAAGAGGATTGGGAGAATGTCATATGGTCAGATGAAACCAAAATAGGGTAAAAACTCAACTCGTCGTGTTTGGAGGAGAAAGAATGCTGAGTTGCATCCAAAGAACACCATACCTACTGTGAAGCATGGGGTTGGAAACATCATGCTTTGGGGCTGTTTTTCTGCAAAGGGACCAGGACGACTGATCTGTGTAAAGGAAAGACTGAATGGACCCATGGATTGTGAGATTTTGAGTGAAAACCTCCTTCCATCAGCAAGGGCATTGAAGATGAAACGTGGCTGGGTCTTTCATCATAACAATGATCCCAAACACACCGCCCGGGCAACGAAGGAGTGGCTTTGTAAGAAGCATTTCAAGGT
Source organism: Esox niger (assembly GCA_016801105.1). Taxonomy (NCBI): domain Eukaryota; kingdom Metazoa; phylum Chordata; class Actinopteri; order Esociformes; family Esocidae; genus Esox; species Esox niger. Next base: position 55,618 of record JACXGJ010000109.1, on the reverse strand, counting down.
CCTGGAGTGGCCTAGCTAGTCACCAGATCTCAACCCCATAGAAAATCTTTGGAGGGAATTGAAAGTCTGTGTTGCCCAGCGACAGCCCCAAAACATCAGTGATCTAGAGGAGATCTGCATGGAGGAATGGGCCAAACTACCAGCAACAGTGTGTGAAAACCTTGTTAAGACTTACAGAAAACATTTGACCTCTGTCATTGCCAACAAAGGGTATACAACAAAGTATTGAGATGAACTTTTGTTATTGACCAAATACTTATTTTCACACCATAATTTACCAATAAATTCATTCAAATTCCTACAATGTGATTTTCTGGAACTGTTTTTCTCATTTTGTCTCTCATAGTTGAAGTGTGCCTATGATGAAAATTACAGGCCTCTCATCTTTTTAAGTGGGAGAACTTGCACAATTGGTGGCTGACTAAATACCTTTTTGCCCCACTGTATATATATATATTACCTGCTGTAATTTATATATATTTTATCTATTTTAAAGTGGTTGTCATGAGTAATTACATCAACTTTTCAATGTTATTACTATTATAGGCCCTGTTATAAAAGCCTCACAACGCAAACTTCCAGCAGTTATCACTAACTTGCTCCCACCTTGTGGAAATGACCTGAATTACCGAGAAACCAGCTTGCATTCAAACCAACTCTCCCCTTATAGCACAATCGTTATACTCATTTTTGATGGACTGACTTCCAAAATAAAAAAAATAACTAAAAGGCATTAAATGTAAAATGGGGAGGAAAAGTTGGCAACTCCTGCACAAGAGCATTAGTGGGTGTGTCAACGATGAAAAAAGTGGGATTATGGGATTATTTGGTGTACAAGGTTTACCATGTGATCACAACTAACCTCCAATCATAACACAGAGTTGAGTAGCTATACGTTAGAAAGTCTCTTACAGATGTATGTCCCTAAATGATTTAATGTTAAACCGGCAGTTACACGTTTGATTTCGTCATGAACTGAAGGGCAGCCGTAATCCCTCACCATTAATAGGAAGCAACAGCCATGCAGAAAGAAAGAACACGTCCTGTAATGTATAGGACGCCATCTGACACTGATTCCAGCTAAAACTACGGACATCCATCTCTGAATGACCTGCTGTAATTTAGTCACACACACACACACACACACACACACATACACACAAGAATGCAGAAAACACATTCTAAGCTGACGTGTGTCTTTTCCTTTTTCCTGTATGGCACAGAGAGCACTATTATCCTTGGATATTATGGGGTCAGACAGTGTCCACTGGGTAACTTAGCCATGTGAAATGGAGAGGTTTGGTAGCAGGCTAACATGAAGTGAACAGGGAGGAGATTGTAATAGTGGTGTAAATGGCAAGAGACAGAATAGGGACCTTAAGGCAGACTTCGATTCGGATCATTTGGTTTCCAACCTTTTAAGATGGAGGATTAAATCCGCTAATGCGGAATAGCTTTCATCCGATCTGCGCGCTGAAACTATTTCCTGAATGCCTCTCTGTACATGAGAGATTTGGAGTGAGGTAAATGAATATAGCTAAGCAGAGAGGGAGAAAGACGGTGAGAGAATAGAGTGAGACACACAAAGAAAAAAATTCTGAAACCTGTTGGAGCTTGTTGTGTATACAGACATTTGGATCACACACACACACACACACACACACACACACACACACACGCAGGCAGACAGACAGACAGACAGACAGACACAAACAGAGACAGTACTTCCACACTGAGTTGGCATTTTCTCCAGACCATCCATCTCTCTAAACACAGCTGACTTTTTCAAGTAATTAATTTGGACCATCTGACTATTAATTTAATCACCTCGAATGTGTGGATTCAGTGCCGATGACAAGCCAGTCCGTCTGCCACTGACCGACCTGTTCACAGTGAATGCTGCTGGATGACATAGGGATGATAGAGGCAATGTGAAGCTCATTTGCCAGATTTAGTTCTGATGGAGAATGGGGAGGGAAGTGTTGTTTACTCTGCAGCTCCCCTCTTTCACTGGCCTCCTCCACACGTCCCTACTGTGCTTGGCCATCTTCTCAGCGCCCCTGTGTGTGAGAAGGGACGCGGCTCGGCGAGACACCCCCCAAATGTCTGCCCCATCATACTGCTCGCACTAGACCAAGTGGTTGAGGCGCATCATTCGACAGCCGAGAGAATGTGCGGGACATCGCCAACATGGTCATGTGAGCAGGTGCTAGGGTCTCACGTGACAGTAAGGCAGTTTTTAACTCTCTCACCCCCCCTCCCTCTTTCTCTCTCTCTATCTTTTCTAGTGACCGTAACAGAGGGGCACTTCAAGACACAGAGGAAATTCACAGATGACATTGAATGGTCCTACACAGGTCGGTATGGCTGCTCTATCCGTTAGCACGCCAGGCGGCGTTCAGTGTCCAAATACACACACACACACACACTATTCTAAGCTATCGACACTATTCATCCCCCAAGAGAGGGCTCCAAAGGTCCAATGTATAATTGTAACCATTGGGGGCTTTAAGACTTCCTCTGGCCCGAGTGACTGGTCAGAACATATGGTTGTGACAGCACCATACGCTCAGCTCTGCCTGGCGCACTAATGTTAAACCAGCTACGCTGTAACAAACAGCATGGAAGGTCTTTACCACATGCAGACTGACAGAGGGGATTAAGCTCAGTTATCCTAAACCCTTGTAAGGAGAGGTTGCTCCATCAGTAAGATAGATCTGATTCGACTGGTCTTGGTTGGTTAAAGCGAACTCGGAGCGAGGGTGTTTGAATTGCTCTAAGGGCAAGTCATGTTACAACGCCAATAGATTGTGAAATCTATTTCATGGCATTAAAGGGTTCCTTTCAATGCACTTTATAGTACATTTTCCCCTGCTTCATCCCAGATCTAAACTTTATTCCAATAATCTGTCACGGTTGATTTCAATGAAAATAAGAGACAATTTTACACCACTATCTATGTTCATGCTTATTTAATCAGGACATATTTCTCCAAAATGGAAATATTTTAGTCCGTATAAAACTCAGTTAATAATGGTTGTTTTAGTTTAGGTTTTCAAAAGTCAGAGCAACCTAACTGAAAGCTTAGTCTCAGCGAGATGGATGAGTGACTGCAGGGCTCAAGTGTGTGTCTGTTCACGTGTGATTGTGTGTGTTTGCGAGTGTGTGCTAGTGTGTGCGCGTGTGTGTGTTGGAGGACAGACTTGTTCATCAGCCCCGGGTGTAGTGAGGGAGCTGTCAGAAAGAGGTACTGGGCCGCGAGGAAATGAATTAACATGTGAAAGAGCATACCTCATTGTGAAGCACAGCACAACATTACAAGAGAAGGAAACAAAGTGAAGAGAGGGAAAAAAAGGTAAAATAGGAGGATGAGGGAGTGAGAGAGAAAAAATAGAAAAAACGAGGGAGAGAAGACAGAATGACAGAGGAGAGGAAAGTAGGGGGAGACAAGGGAATGGACTTCTGCATCCAAGATGTGGTAGCTTGTTTTTAACCTTTTTATAGAATGTTCAATCCTGTTGAAATATGCAACAGAATTTTCTCAGAAGGTTGTAGCTTAAAGATGCACTTGCATTAAGTGACTCTTCTCTTTTCAGTTCCTTTGGTTCAATTTGGAGCATTCAAAGTAATTTCTCTGTCAATATGTCAATGTCAGGTTATAGGGTGAGATAAAGGACTTCTGTCTTGTCTGTCTGAGCTATTTCAATGTATTTGTGTGTCTGTCGGTACAGTCATGTAAAAAGTAAGTACACCCCCTAGAAAGTGGTGTGTACAAAAATATGTGGACAGCTGTGAAGGTATTAATATTTAATGCTTATCTGTATTTTATTATTATTTATAAAGTGAACATAATTTATTAATTGTTACTGTGACATTAAACGTTGCAATCATTTATTTATTTAAATTCTACATTTCAGCATTTTGATAGGATTGAGATCTGGGCTTCCACTCTGCAATTCCATAATCCTACATTTGTCCTGTTTTTATTATTCTGCTACAGTTTATGCCTGTATTTTAGTTCATTGTTGTGTTGAATCATTAATTTTCAGTTCAGTTTCAGCTTTTCTGACACATTCATATTCTCAAAGAGTCTATGCCCTTTCCCAGGGGTTGCTCAAATATCCATGTGTCCAAATATTTAAAAAGGGCAACTTTCCAGCGAGTGTGCTTACAGTATACACGATTAGTGTCCATACTTATAAATGCACACTATCAGGATATATATTCATAACTGAGAGTGCAGGCCAGGAGACAGGCCTTGTATTGTTATTCACACATGGGTTCCCTCCATGCCTTGCTACTGTTGTGTTTACGAAGTAGATACAGTAAAATGCCACTGCAGCCCATCTTAAGCCCATCTCCCCAGGGGTTCGCTGTGATCAAATCCCCCCGTCACCATCTGCCAGTATGTGCTGGCGTGTGATAACCCGTAGGCCTGAAGCCGAGGCCATGCCAGAGAGCATCCTCGGCCACCCCTGTCCATCTGATCTCCTCTCACGTTCGAGAGCCCTGTCCCGGCGCCACCCCAGATCCGAGCTGTGTAGCCGAGCTGGGATCCAAACACGAGGCACGGGACTCGTTTGCCATTGCCTATCGCCAATCAGCATGCCATGGAGGTGGATTGCGTGCAACGTTCCGATCGTCTTCGGTGTTTAGTAACCCCATCTGAGAGCTTAACACTATCATCAAGTTCCAGAGGAAAAGCTCAGCGGGCTAATGCTAATGCCTTGTGGCGTGCAGGACAGATCCAGCCTTTTGGAAACCCTCTGGCCAGCATGACGCATGATGAGTACGGAGAAGCAGCATCTGGATTGACCTCCCCCTGCACTACAGGGGCTGTTAACCAGCAGCTCAGTGACTCATGTTATAGAGATTTGTTGAACCGATGCATTAGTGCCTTTTACAGATGTATAGGGGAGAAGAGATTTAGTTTTGAGCTCATTAAAAAGGTACCAAACCTGCGTTTAACCAAGTAGGAAGTGAAATATCAGTTATTTTGTGAGCCGCCTATACAGAAAGGAGATTTCTGAACTGTTCTTCAGACAGACTCTCACTGATCTTGTGTTATTGTCTTTGCAAATACTATATAATAAGCTGTATTGTGTTTAAGAGTGTTTGATCTCTTTCTTACCTTCCTTAATAAGAGTTCTATTCAGTGGAATTGTCAACACACTCCTTCCAGCTCTGCTTACTGAGTCACACAGTCAGCGGTCAGTTAGTGCTGTTTCCACTCCAGCAGTCTCCAGCCGGCTTCCCCCAACAGCATCTCTGAGTTACTGAGGTTGGAGGGTTGATTTGGGCCAAATGCTTGGCATAGGCCCTGGGGTAATGTAGATACTGTATATTTGAGGCTCAGAGACACAGAAAGACACGCTGGCTTGGTGATGATTGACTGCAGTTTTTTTTAAAAAGATGACAGGTGTGTGTATGTCTATGGAGGGGCACCAATGAATAAAGAGTTCTGCCCCCCTCCCTCATTTGTACACACACACACACACACACACACACACACACAGATATGTTTTAGCTAAGCTGAATCTTAACGTAAATAATACATTAATTCCCTAGCTTAAATCAACTCACCTTAGTGTTAATGTCTTCTGACATTAAAGGGCAACAGCTCAAGCGAAAAAAGCCTTCATGTTTTACTTTGGGAAGTGCAGGAACGTAGGCTTCATCTTTCCCAATAAATCCCCACTAACAGATGTGTTGGAGGAGAAATAACAGGGGCACTTTTGTTGTTATATCATGTGATTCTACAAAGCCCTTTGCAAAACCGAGACAAAAACATAAGTGGGTTTGCATGAAAGTAATATGTTAAAGGGTAATCCTCTACACAAGTTGCACGCAAATGATTAGAGGGGCTTCACTTTGCACAAGAAGTATGCCCTAGTTCATTTTAGACCTTTTTAAAGCGCTCTGACTACATAAGTGTTGATAATATTTGAATAGACAGGACAGGTAGTTAAGTGGGTGTTGGAGCTGCAGTCAGTGAGGTAATGTGTGTGTGTGTGTGTGTGTGTGTGTGTGTGTTTGCGTGTTTATGCATGTTCATACATCAAAATATGCCTCTGTCCTCAGGGATGAACTCAACCTTTTCAGACAATCTGAACGCCACTTTTTTGCTCGTCCAAGTCAAGAGCTGTTTAGGTTCTGAAAGTGCAGCCACATGAATCAGACCTCTGTCAGACACCGATGGACCACTCAACCATACCATGTTCACAGTGGAAAAGGGCACAGTTACATTTACTAGAGAGTCCAGAAATCTCGACTCGCACGACAACAGAGCGATTTGGCATGAGGATTTACACAGTGACTTTTGTTTGGAGATGCCAAGCCTTGTTCATGTGTTTTTTAATGTGTATGTGTTTGTGGCCAAAAGTTCTTACTTGACTGGGCCACTTAAACCCACTGCTTTGTCAAAGGACTGACATTTAAGGATTGGTTGACATGTAGTTAATGTATTGAGGAATTAGGGCATCATTTCAGAAATATCTGTTGTGAGCCATTCTGGTCAGGCGGAAATAATTGTTTTGCTCCTTTACCGTTCATTCTCCTCTGAAAATCTCTGCAGCTACTTGTTGCCATGGTAGCAGCCGGTGTAGTAACAGTGATGGTTCAGGGCTCTCATTCAAGGCTTCAGGGGCCAAACAAGGCCCCAGAACAAACGTACAGACAGCACGATGTCACTTAGCTGCCAGCGTAGAAGCACACTACAGACACATATGGAGGCATGCATATATATGCGCCAGATTGACAGGCACCCTCCTCGCTGTCAGTCACACATTGAAGTGGCAGCGCTAGAAGCTACTCTCGTCTATCACCAACCCAGTAAACTGTCACTCAACTCACAATGGTAATACGGCCCGATACAGTGGACGGGATTCGACCCCACACATTGGCTGCGAATGTCGGTCGTGCCTCAGGAACTCTTATCTTTAGCACAGCTGAAGACTATTCACTCATTCATCTAGGCTATGTGCCAGGAGAGTTACCATGAGAAAGAGAGAAAGACACATTATCCATCTCTCGACCACAATCACTAATGGAAACGTTCACTGATATACAGTAGTTACTGTCCTGTGAAAAGTGATAATGAAGTGCTTCCTCCTCTTCCCTCACAGCAGGCAGTCGCAGGCTTTCCATGTTAATGCCTCTGAGCTTGGACAATAACAATGGCCTCATTAATGTATTACAGCCCCGGATTCTCCACACTCCTCACGGTCAACAGGCTTCTCCAGCTGGGCTTATTATCATGCTCTCAGTACATTGTGGCTGTATACAACCGCATTGGTTGTTTGGCTTAATCTATGGATGAGTATACTGTAAGCCCAGCACTTTAGGGATTTTCTTTATTATGCGGTATCTTATGGATGTGGATGTATATATGTATAGTGTCTGTTGAAAATATTCAGACCCCTTTCACTTCCTCCACATTGCGTTGTTGTTGTCATGCTGCAGTCTGAAGTCCTGTATGTTCTAGATCAGGCTTTCTTCAAGGAACTCTCTGTTTTACTCCATTCATCCTTCCCTCAATCCTTCCAATGTCCCAGTCTCTGTTGCTGAGAAGCATCCCCATAGCATGATGTTCCCATCACCATGCTTCACTGTAGGGATGGTTATTAGCCAGATGATGAGTGGTAACTTAGTTTTTTGTTGCTTCCAACTGCCAAAATCCCTATCCTACTGTAAAGGGTTTTTGATAAAGCACTCCAGTGATGGTTGTCCTTCTGGCAGGTTCTCCTATCTTTACAGAGAAACACTGAAGCTTTGTTAGCTGGGTGATTAGGTTCTTGGTCACCTTCCTTGGTAGTTGGGGTACAAAACTTTCCTGAACCATTTCACAATGAGCCCACTGTGCTCCTCTGAACATTCAACGCTTCATCAATGTTCAAATCTATGCCTTATTCACAATTCTATCTTGGAGATTTCTGAGTAGTTCCTTGGACGTCATGGCTGGCTTGGTTAAATATGTACAGTACATTACTTATTGTTTTTCATAAATTGCCACACATTTAAAAAAAACGTGTTTATGTCTCTTGTCATTATGGGATGAAACAATATATGTAATCAATAATGAATTAAGTGTATAACGAAAAAATTCAGAAAAGTGTCTGAAATCTTTCTGAAGGCGCTGTTCATATACAGTGTATTTATGTCAGCATACCTGACGAACCGTCAGGCCATCTGCTCCGCTACCTCATTCACTGGATTTAGAAGGCGATACAGTCAAAATGAATCTCTATGTGCTCTATGTAAATACAGGGTAGGGATACAGGTCAGTTGAGGAAAGTAAAGGTAAACTGCACATTTTCAGTTTCATAACAGGATACAAATGCTAAAAGCTAAATGTGTTTACAAACAACTGCAAACGATCCTCAAATTAAACTGTTATCGCTACAACCACATTCCCTGCAGGCTTGCTGTGTAGGTTTTGTTCATCTGCTTTACCTGCTTCCTGCGCTGTGACATGAATTGTAACTAGGGATTTTGTTGGCTCCCCTTGCAGGCCAGCTGAACCAGAGGCACTGGGGTAAGAAGTATCCATCGTGCAACGGCGCCCGTCAGTCCCCCATCGACATCGATGAGACGTTCACCCAGGTCAGGATGGAGTATCGGGGCCTGATGCTAGAGGGCTGGGAAAAGATGACCCCTGGAACCACCTCAATCAAGAACAATGGCAACATGGGTAATGTCATAAGACAACGCTACGGTCACAGACAGTTGTCAGTGGACAGAAAGAAACATGTTGGGAGCTGCTGGTAGTAACAGCACATTTACAGTGTAATATTAATCCTGAAACAAAGCGATAGGTATCCAAATATCATTCGATATGGGTCTATTGTGAGAAAGAAAGAAGTGGAGAGGGAGAGACAAAGATAGAAACTGACAGCCAGTCAGACAGAGAGAGGGAGAGAGAGGAAAATCGGTCTGTTCACCATGAGAAAATGAAATGACTCTTGGAGATCATCTCTCCAATATCTCTCCATCAAGTCTTATGTAAATGTGGCCTGCTGGGTATACATCAGTGTTCCAATGCGCTGACAGAAAAGCAATTTGCAAAGAAAGATCTTTTTGGATGTATACTACGATTCCATTGTCTTCCATGGCCTGTGAACCAGGGATAAAGCCTGGGAGTACGAAAGAGGACCCATGTTCGGTTCTTTCTGGGGGTGTTTGTGCTTTCATGGACATTGCGCTTTTATTGTAGCGATATGCAACATCATATTGAAAAGGTTCAGTATTCTAAATTATAACAAAGCGCTAATCACACCCCTGTATTAACTCTTCAGAAGGGGAGTAGGAGAAAAAAATGGAGAAGAGAAGGACGGTTTTGCACACTGTCTCTGCCTGCAGCTATTAGTCTTTTAAATGAGATTTTGACTTGTCTGTGACATGTAAGTACTACTGTGTATTCTGCCACAGACCCATAATTAACAGCATGCCTGAGCACATCGCTGGTTGGTCTTATGGCTCGGAGGCACAGGCATTGGAAGGCTGGGCATGAGAGATTAGACAGGTAGGGAATACGGTTGTGTGTGTGAGCTCATGTACTTATGTGTGTGTGTTCCAGTGGTGCTGGACCTGGATGGGGAATATTATGTGAGCGGCGGCGGTCTGAGCGCCAGGTTCAGAGTGGGGCGGATGGCGTTCCACTGGGGCCACTGCAACGCCTCATCGGACGGATCAGAACACAGCCTCAATGGCCTCAAGTTCCCCTTGGAGGTAGCAGATCCATCGACCGTGCAATCAATCAACCGGGAAACAAACCACCCAATCAATTAAACAGCCAATCAATCAACCGAGAAACAAACCACCTAATCAATTAACCAATCAACAAACCAACTAATCAATGAGTTCAACTTAACGTAGGCAGTTACTACTGTAAGCTGCTCCGGGTAAGAGAACCTGTTAAATGACTTGAATGTAGTGTAACTGAATCAGTGAATCAGATGAATGAATCCACCAGCGGGTATGACAGTGAATCAGGTCAATGAATCCACCAGAGGGAATGACAGTGATCAAGTGAATGAATCCACAAGCGGTTATGACAGTGAAAGTGAATCAGGTGAATTAATCCACCAGTGGGTACGACAGTGAATCAGGTGAATGAATCCACCAGCGGGTATGACAGTGAATCAGGTTAAAGAATCCACCAGCGGGTATGACAGTGAAAGTGAATCAAGTGAAAGAATCCACCAGCGGGTATGACAGTGAATCAGGTGAAAGAATCCACCCACGGGTATGAGAGTGAAGCAATAACAGCAAAGCACAGCACATATTTCCCACAGTATCAAATTCCACAATGAAAATCTCCTTTCTTTCTGTTTTGCAGATGCAGATCTATTGCTACGATTCAGAAGTGTACCAGTCTATAGACGATGCCCTGAATCACGGAGGAAGGATTGCGGCGCTGGCTGTCCTGTTTCAGGTGGGGCTCGATTCCAATTTTCACACTCCATGCTAATTAGAATGACTCCGGGCACAATAAATGTTACACTTGTATGTCAGGATGTCAACTCCCTATTATTTCTGTTCCACAGACCAGCCTCGATGACAACATCAACTACAACACCATCATCGAAGGGGTCAACAGTGTCAGCAGATTTGGTATGCAACCAGTCATCATTCCAGCTTCATTTATTCAACCATATACACTGCTCAAAAAAATTAAGGGAACACGTAATCATCACAGTAGAACACCAACACAATTCAACTTCAGGGATATCAATCTATCCTGTTAGAAAGGATAACAGTCACCTGTTTGTTGCAAATGAAAGAGAAAACAGGTGCACTGGAGAGGCAACAGCAAGACAGGCCCCTAAAAGGGAATGGTTTTGCAGGTGGTGGCCACAGACAATTGCTCTATCCTGACTGATTGTTCTCAAGTTTTGCATTTTGCTAGTGTTCTTGTCACTACTGGAAGCATGAGGCGGTACCTGTCGCCCTTTCAGGTTTACAGGTAGGCCAGCTCTTCATGGATGGAACATCCATGCGGGCCATCACAAGAAGTTTTGCTGTGTCTCCCAGTAAAGACTCAAGAACATAAAGGAGATACCAGGAGATGGCCTGTTACACGAGCAGAGCTAGATAGGGCCGTAGAAGGGCATCAACCCAGCAGCAAATCCGGAATTTGCTCCTTTGTTTAAGGAGGAACAGGAGGAACACTGCCAGAGCCGGACAATATAATCTCCAGCAGGCTACTGGTGGGCATGTTTCTGACCAAACTGTCAGGAACAGACTCCATGAGGGTGGCATGAGGGCCCAACATCCTCTAGTGGGACTTGTACTCACAGCCCAGCATGGCGCAGCTCGAATGGCATTCGCAAGAGAATTGGCAGGTCCGCCATTGGCGCCCCATTCTCTTCACAGTTGAGAGCAGGTTCACACTCAAAAGCTGAGCATTTTCAGATGGGAAAAAACATGTCCGGAAATATTTGGACACTGACACAATTTTCTTGATTTTGGCTCCGTGTCCCCTTATATCAGGGTCTCAAATGTAATGGACAAATGAACACAATCACAAATCAAATTTTCGAGAATCCTTTGCAGGCAATGACTGCTCTGGAACGCATGGACATCACCAAATGCTGGGTTTCTTCCTTTGTGATTTTTTGCCAGGCCTTTACTGCAGCTTGTCGTCAGTTGTTGTTTGCTTGTGGGTCTTTCTGCCTTAAGTTTTGTCGATTGTGTTGAGATGAGGTGATTGTCTCAGCCATTGCATAATATTTCACTTCTTTGCCATAAAAAACTCCTGGGTTCCTTTGGGTCATTGTTCATCTGTAAAGTGAAGCACCGTCCAATCAACTCTGCTGAATTTGGTTGAATCTGAGCAGACAATATATCCCTATACACTTCAGAATTCATCCAGCTGCTTCTGTCTTCTGTCACATCATCAGTAAACACTAGTGACCCAGTGCCATTGGAAGCCATGCATGGTCATGCCATCACAGAGCCTCCACCGTGTTTTACAGATGATGTGGTATGCTTCAGGTCATGAGCCGTTCCAAGCCTTTGCCATTTTTTTTTCTTCTAATCCGTCTGGTAAAGGTTGATTTTAGTTTAATCTGTCCAAAAAATGCTGCTCCAGTACTGGGCTGGCTGTTTTAGTTTTTTTGGCAGTCTAATCTGGCCTTTCTATTCTATGAATGGTTTGCACCTTGTGGTGAACTCTCTGTATTTGCTCTTGTGAAGTCTACTCTTCATGAAGGACTTGGATAATCTTATCCAAGCCTACCACCTGGAGAGTGTTGGCTGAAAGTCGTCATTAGCTTTTTCTTTACCATGGAAAAATCCTACCATCAGCCATCATTGTTGTCTTCCATGGATGTCCAGGCCTTTTAGTGTTGCAGAGCTCACCAGTGCGTGTTTTTTCCCCAGACTGTTGTTTTGGCCACTCCTAATGTTCCTGCTAGCTCTCTGATGGATTTTGTTTGCAGCCTGAGGACGGCCTTTTTCACTTGCATTGAGAGCTCCTTTGACCGCATGTTGAGGGATCACAGCAACAGCTTCCAACTGCAAATGCCTCACCTGTAATCAACTCCAGACCTTTCACCTGCTTAATTCAATATAGAAATAATGAAGAATAGCTCAAATTACGTTTGGTTCCTTGAAAAATAGGGGGCTTTAAATGAGAGCTGTCATTCCTAAACCCTTGCTGAGAGACTGCACTGTAAGCTCAAATTCATTATTTAATTTAAATTGAATGTATTTTGGTAAATAAAACTAGTGTCAGTGTCCAATTATTTTCGGTCCTAACTGTATCCTTGGAGGGTCGCACAGACCTCCACATGCTAGTCAACGGTACCATGACTGTTGTTAGGTAGTGGGATGAAATCCTCAGACCCATCGTCAGACTTTACCCTGGTGCAGTGGGCCCTGGTTCCCTCTTGGTGGAGTGGGCCCTGGGTTCCTCCTGGTGCAGTGGGCCCTGGGTTCCTCCTGGTGCAGTGGGCTCTGGGTTCCTCCTGGTGCAGTGGGCCCTGGGTTCCTCCTGGTGCAGTGGGCTCTGGGTTCCTCCTGGTGCAGGACAATGCCCGGCCGGTTGATGATTTTGGTTTCCATTGACCTTTGTTGCCTCAACGAATTACACAATGTACAGCAGAGATTTTAATCTTTAAAATTTTCCTTTCATTTAGCCCCTATGTGTGATTTAAGTGTTCCCTTCATTTTCATGAGCATTGTGTATTGTTCAATCGTTTATTTACATTTATTTAAATATTCCAGTGCTTCTAATCGCCCCCAAACATTTTTTTGCTATGTTATTCATTAGATAATACAGTCCCCAAAAAGGATCCAAGTCAGCAGTTTGGTTTTCAAAAGAGAGTGTGTTTAGAGACAAAGAGGAATAGTAACTTGATAATTCTGTACTGAAAGTGCTCTGTCTTGGAAAACCTGGTGACATGCTCCCTTTTAAAGGATTGCATTATAAGTGAACTAGCAAACAAAAAGTTTTTCTTCAGTCGCGTTTTAAGTAGGTCCACATGAAGACAGTTACATCTGCCAATCCCATGCTATTCCTCTCCACCCACCGATATTCAGGTAAGACAGGGAGTGTGAAGGCCTTCTCTCTCCTGACCTTGCTGCCTAACTCCACTGAGCACTACTATGCATACAACGGCTCTCTCACCACCCCGCCCTGCTCTGAAACGGTGGAGTGGATCATCTTCAAACTCACCGTTCCCATCTCTGAGCCACAGGTGAAGACACGCGTGAATATGCGCACTCATACACTCATACACACATACACACACACACACACACACACACACACACACATTTGAAGTACACTAATCACATTAATTTCATTTTGTAATGACTCCATTTCGATTAATAACTTTGCTGATGCCAAAACTGTAGTTGACCTACTCTTTAGTGACAATGAGTTCAGCCGAAAGGGAGGTCAGAGCCTGAAGAGAGGGAAGAAAAAGCATGTTCAGCTAGTCCCTAGTTATGGACGGCAGGCTCCGTGCGCATTTCACAGATGACCTGATATGGTCCTAGCAAAGCAACGCCATGACAAAGACACCTACACAACTGAAGAAGTGTTGCAGCCTCTGCAGCCATTCAAAAAAGGTGTTTATATGTACTGACAGATCATGTGACACTTGTTGTGACTTCTGACGGTAATTGTTTGCACCAGAGCTTTTTATGGGCTTCATAACAAAGGGGGTGAATACATATGCACATGCCAATTTTCAGTTTATTATTTAAAAAATATAGTTGTATGTATATATTTTTCTCATTTCACTTCTCCAACTTAGACCATTTGTTCTGATCCATCACATACAATTCAGATTAAAAAAACATTAAACCAAAGGCTGTAATGCAACAGAATAGGTAAAAAGCCAAGGGGGGTGAATACATTTGCAAGGCCCTGTAGGAGCGTGTGGGCTACATGGCATGGTGTGACATGGGCATAAATACTTAGCAGGCAAATATTGTATCTCAGCGTCTCAAAGTCACTCCAAATATAGAGCAGAACTAACACACACAAACTCTGCCTTCTCTCATGACAAGCATTAAAAACCTCTATCCTCAGACCTAACACACACACTACTCACTTTGATAGGAAGTTAAGTGCATTACTCTCTCACACACACACACACACATCAATATTTCACAGCAGAAGCAGCAGTTGAAGCAGGACACCACAGAGACGACTCCCCCCCTACAGGGAAGGACCTTTCCATTTCACATCCATGTACGGTTTCAAAAATCTCAGTTTAACCCCACCCGGAGGAGCGCCGCTTCAGTCACCTCACCCAGTGCCTCTGCCTGCCTCATTCATTCTCCATCAACCACTTTAAAGCAAAATGTGCTTTTCTGGACATTAGATTTTCACAGTTTTAGGAAGCGTGAAACGATGTAGCAGCAGAAGAGCGCTAATGACTCTCTTCAACCACAAGCTGACACGTCTCTTGATTCCTACTTGCATCTCTTCTCCCTTCTTATCTCTTACGTTCTCTCTCCTATGTCCCTGTCTTGTTATCTTGTTGCTTGTCTCCCTTTCTGTCTCTCTGTTTTCCTCCCCATCTCTCTCTGTGACCCCCCTCACTGTGCCTCCCTGTGTTTCTCTCTCTGTGCCTCCCTGTGTTTCTCTCTCTGTGCCTCCCTGTCTTTCTCTCTCTGTGCTCCCTTTCTTTCTCTCTCTGTGCCTCCCCGTCTTTCTCTATGTGCCTCCCTCCCTCCCTCTCTCTCTCTCTCTCTCTCTCTCTC
>JACXGJ010000109.1:0-40299 GCA_016801105.1 Esox niger | reverse complement strand
GGCCAGGTGTTCTCCTCCTACACTGGCACCGAGGAGGTCCACATTCCCAGTATGTATCGACACCACTAACCACCAAAGTCCAAACCACAACGTTTAACACCTGCCGGAACTAAATCTGGATTTAACCTCTTTCCCGCACATCAGCCAAGGTGGTTCTCACTTACAGTACGTACCTTAATGTCTGACCACTAAATGAGATCTACCCACTGACCCCAACATCTGACCTCTACCGCTCAGCACCAGGAAGACTCTCGCTCCCAGTCCAGTCCCCCTGCTACCTGTAAAATCACATGACTTTGTAATGCATTTGGATTGGTACCCGACTCCCGAGGTCTAACGAGTTCTGCTCAGAGCCCTCACTGCCCTCTCTTTCTGCCTTAGAAAAAGAAATTGCAAATAAGCTCTCAATGTTGCTAGGAAACCTGACTTGGTAGTACCCCATCTCTCAGTTCGGCAATTACTTCGACTGTTTTTGACATTGGAATTTCAAATATATCCTCTTGGAAATGAAAAATGTAAAATACATGGATGTCTCTCCCAGCTTTTCCAAATCCTCTTCCTATCCCTCTTTAATTTCCTCCCTTTCTTGTTCATATCCCCTTTGTTTCCTCAACATTTTCTTCTTCCTTTCCCCCTTCCATTACCTCTTAATTTTCCGCTTCCTTTCCCTTTAATTTCCTATATTTCCCTCTTCCCTTTACTATCCCAATGTTAATCGAAATAGCACAGCATGTTTTCCTTCACAGAGCGTAAAATCAATCTTGTTTAACCCTGTGTTGAAAACAATATTTATAGCCACACATTTTTTTTTAACAGAGGTTAACATCAAATTGAACGTTTTTTTTTAATCTAACTACCAAATTTTTTGTGTTTCTCCAGTGTGCAGCTCTGAACCTCAGAACGTACAGGCAGATGCCCAAAATGACACAACCATCATGGTGTCATGGGAGCGCCCCCGTGTGGTTTATGACACAACCATCGAATGGTACTCGGTCACCTACCAGCGGCTGCAAGGCCAGAACCAGCCGAAACATGAGTACCGTACAGATGGAGACCAGGACGTGGTAATTCAACCTTCATCCTTCCTTTATCCATTCTAGGTTTTTAATGGGTTATGGGCATATTTTCTACAAAGGCCCCACTTCCAGCATGCTTCGGAAGCTGAGCTGGAGTGTTAAAGAACAAAATGAAAAGAGAAATATACAGCTACGGAAAAAGAGACACTTTTTTCTTTGTGGAGAAGGAATGTTTGAATGAGGAACAGATGCTGTCGTGGAAAAACTTCATGATTATACATTGCATATTAATATTTTAAAGTATAAGGTTATTTATGCATTTTATAGAAAAATCCCCCACAAAGCGTTCAATTACCAGCGGTCTTTTAATTTTAAACCTTCCGTTCCTCACTCAAAACCGTTCATTTTCGGTTTTTTTGGAAAGGAAAGAAAAAGGTACAGTGGTCTCTTAATTTTCTCCGGCACTATACCTTGTGGGTGTGTGGGTCGGCTCACATCGGTTTAAATGGGTTATAATTGACATTCACAGATTTTGATAGTCAGTTGTCTAATTTTTTTAGTATATTGACACATTATTGACCAATCACCTTCTCTCAGGGGGCCTTCATCCCCAGTCTCCAGTCCAATAGCAGCTATGTGGTCCAAGTAGTGGCTATCTGCACAAATGGCCTGATTGGACGCTGGAGTGATAAAATCATAGTGGACATGCCCCAGGAGGACCCAGGTGAGACCAGCTAGAATCTTAGCACTCACATTATGATACTCCAACTTAATGATTTCTTATGGGCCCAGTTAATGGAAAAGTTATTTATCAAGTAATATTTAACTGAATGGAAATAGAATAGAATAATTAATATTATAAATTTATAGAAACACCAGAAATAAAGATTAGTTTGTTCCTTTTTATTCATTTTGATATGCTTTTAATCTTATGTAACTGACAAAATCATGATTTTGATCTTTCTGATAAACTGTGCCCAGAGACTGAACCTTATCTCAACAGAGAATTGAAGCCCAGGAATTTGCTGGATTTGGGTCTAGTTTGAATATGTACTAACATTCTCTTAGGAACAACAATCTCCAATAGGTTTTAAAGGGAAACCCTTCTTCCAGGTTGGCCCCTGAGTTTCATGTAGAACCATTTTTGTTAATTTTTAGTTCCAGATAACTTTCCACGGAAAGGATTCTATGAGGAACTAAAAAGTTCTACATGAACCGAAATGGCTGTCTGGAAAACAGGTTCGACTAAACTAATATACAAAATTATACCCTTTCCTCCAGAGACAGAGTCCGAACCAGACACTGAACATGTGGATATATTGAAACCCGAGGTAACACTGGAAACCTTGGATACATTAGAACAATTAGATCAGAACCGAATAGAGGACAGCAGAATCAGAGAGCACCGGCAGCAGATTCTACCTGACCTGCCCTCCTCCACTGATGCTTCCAAGGTGACCTCAATGCCGGTAGCGCCAGGGACCAGAGATGACCAGAACCAGATATACCAGAACCAAGATGTCCCATCCAATGTAGGCCAGACCAAAGATGGCCAGATCAGGAAGGTCAAGAAGGAGCAACGTTTCCCTCCACACCGCCCGTTCACCAGCGCTTCCTCCAACGGTAAGAGCGCCATCTGGGTCACCATGGCCACTGACCATCCGGGCATCCTGATTCCTGTTGCCCGGGTGACCAGCACGCCATCAGTTGTCCGGCGAATCACAGAGGAGGCCTCGTTGTCGTGGTCGCAGGGGACGACCCGGAAACAAAATCGGGTATACACGGAAGAGAAGACTGCTGATTCCAGTGTGTTACCAGAATATACCACTGCAACCGAAACCATGGTCGTCACTGATGTATACTACGAGGACTTTACAACTCCGCAATTGAAAACAACACAGAGGAAAACACCATCACCATCAATAACACAGAGGAAAACACCCTCACCGGGTAATATCATCTTGAGCCCAAGTCCCAAAGTCATGAACGGACAGGACAGGGGCTTGGTTTTGACCACCAGACTTTCTGATAAAACCATTTCGACCGCCAACCCGCTAACACAGACTCCGCTGTCTATAACATCAACACCCTCCGTGCCATGGATCAGATCCAGGACATCAACTCCCAGCAACACCATCTCCATGGCTCATGGTTCCTCCACCTCAGGACTCATTAAAATTCTACAGCACACCACCTTGCCCATGTTCACTGGTAAGAACCAAATACAGGTTGCGCAGCCCTGTATGACAGCCCTGTATGACAGCCTTGTATGGCAGCCCTGTATGACAGCCCTGTATTACAGCCCTGTATGACAGCCCTGTATGACAGCCCTTTATGACAGCCCTGTATAACAGACTTGTATGACAGCCCTCTATGACAACCCTGTATGACAGCCCTCTATGACAGCCCTGTATGACAGCCCTCTATGACAGCCCTGTATGACAGACTTGTATGACAGCCCTGTATGACAGCCCTGTATAACTGCCCTCTATGACAGCCCTGTATGACTGCCCTCTATGACAGCCCTCTATGACAGTCCAGTATGACTGCCCTCTATGACAGCCCTCTATGACAGCCCAGTATGACTCCCCTCTATGACAGCCCTGTATGACTGCCCTCTATGACAGCCCTGTATGACTGCCCTCTATGACAGCCCTCTATGACAGCCCTCTATGACAGCCCTGTATGAAAGCTTTGCATGACAGCCTTGTATGATAGCCCCATATGACAAACACATAGGCATAACGTCAGTATGTGTTGTTATCAATTAAATCTTTATTCCCTACCTGTTACATATTAATTATATGCCTAATAAATTACACATTTATGTCTTATCTACTATCCAGGACATAAAGATGATGCCTTGTCAATGAAGTGATGCATTATCAATGTCACATTATTTTATGCCGTATCAATTATATGTGATCTTTATGACTTTATCCATCCTCCTGTTTTCCAAGCTTGCTATAGCTCCCTCTTACACTGTATGCTTGTGTGGTGGTGGTTTGATGACTTATGCAACTGTTATGTGTGGCCAGTATGATGGCCGCGTGATGATTGGGTGATATCTGCATTCATTCAATTAATTTAACCATTATTTAACCACATAAGTTATTCGTTTTCAAAGACAATCTTGGCAAAAACAAGAACAGGGAACAAGAATATGATTTAAAAAATATGTAATAAAAAGTGAAAATGAAACAACACTAAATACAGTGGAACAGCTGTACAGATAGAAATTGGGGATTCAGTGGGCACAGCTATCAAATAGCAGCTATTATTTGATTTTAGCATCAAGGTTGAGGGTCCTTTGCAACTCATTCCAGTCACTGGCAGCAGCAAACAAAAACGAATGTTTCGAACGAAGTGTAGGCTTTAGTGAGCAGAGTGACATCTACCAGAGCTTAGGTTACTGTTAACTCAAACCTACTCTAGAGCAGTCAATCATTCGGTGTCATTCAGCTGTAAAGGAATGCCTTCTTCCAAACGAAACAGCTGCTACACAACTTGCACTGTTGCATTAGAACGTGACATTGACACGATGATGATGATGGTGAGGAAACACGAGGCTTGTAGTGCATCTGCTCCGTACTATGTTAGCAGTGAGCCACGGTAGAGAAGGACTTGACTTAAAAGGGACTTGGTACCAACGAGTTCCTGGTTCTGAGTGAAGGGAGGGACGGTTAACCGGAATGTAAAGATCTAAATGATGAGTGTTGAAGAGGGGAAAGGTTACAAAGCAGTTGGAAGAGTAGTGATTTACATCGAACCTATGGTGGAGTTTTGAGCCGCATGCCTTTAGACTGCATAGCCGCGAAGGGGCAGGATGGCTATCTTTTCAAGTTTATACTTAGCCACATGGGTAAGGATGTGGAAAAAGACACCAATTCTGTGTGTGAGCAGTCAAGCCAAATACCAAGACTTTTGCAGGTATTGACTTTATCTCACATTTCGTTTTTTGGTATCAAGGAGCAGGAGGTCAGCATGTTAAATGTTTTTAAAGGCGTTTAGTAGACAACACGGTATTCAGTGAGGGGCGAATTACTTGCAAGATCAGCGGCATGAATGTGGATGAAGGAGTTATCGGCATCAAGCGCGACACAATACACAGAGGATGGAACGTTGAGAACACCGATTGGAGGCACGCTGAAGCACTGGACGCATTCCCAGAAACCATATTCGATGTAGACTAGACGCTCCTCTGAGAACCCCAGGTTGTGGAGTCTGCTGATAAGGATGTGATGGTTTTACAGAGTTGATTGGGGCTGAGATCATTTTGGCAGACAGTCTAAAGAGACGTTTTATCCAGCCAAGCAGACTTGAATGGGTCCGGTATTAGTGACTCCTAAACACTCATTTACAGCATCGTATGTTAGTTATACGGCTGTTGTGTAGTGGTTGCCTGTTAGACGTATGGGTGTTGTGCGTTGATTGTATGACGGTCACATGGAGGTTGTATGATGTTTCTATGGGGATTGTATGGTGATTGTGTGATATCATATGGAGGTTGAATGACGGTTGTGTGGTGGGTATGTGAAGGTTGTATGATGGTTGTGTGATCCTGTACCACAGACCTGCTGCTTTGCTTTTGACTAACAGTGTGATGAATGCTTAGACCTACAGTGGTGGTACTGGTGGTTGGTTGGTGCTCAACTGGGTGGTGGCGGTATTGGGGGCATTGTGTTGTAACAGTCCAGCTGTCTGTCTTTCTATAGAAGAGGAGGGCAAAATACATCCAGTTAAGTCCTGCCCATCAGGGGTTTCTGAAAATACTATATAATATTTGTATGTATGAAATAGAATCGCTTATACTTTTTGAAATAACTGGTCTTATTCTGGTAGGCAACTTGCTTTTGACTAAAATAAGGAAAGGTAAAATTACAAATAAAAAAATCTAATCTTTGAGAACTATGGGTGAATTTTGAAATTCCAAAGCAGCCCTTAAGTTAAAAGGGTCTTGGGTCTTTGGTGATGCTTCTATCCTGGGGTCTTACAGTTTACAACTTTTCTCACAGCCTTTTGGATATCCAGTTATTCATACTGGAACACACTTTATAACTTCACTTGCATTTCTTCTACCAGAATGATTCCTCTGACAGTTTTATTCCTTCTCTTGATTCATAAGGATTCAACATCTTGGGTCTTTTTTGGGATGATCGTGTCTTTCCGGGGATTATTAACAACTTTTGCAGAACTGGCTGTACTTTTCTAACTCCACTCTGCCTTCTGGTGGCTGCTGTTTGTAACAACTGAGACTGTGCTGGTTTATGCTCTTCAATCTCCGGCTCTCCAGAACATCTTATGTCATTTACTTTGGTGTTTGTTTTCTGACTCAGTATGACCCAGCTGGTCTTTCTGTTGCAGCCAGCTCCAGTCTAAGCTTGTCAGGGTCTGAGAATGACCCTTGGGTCCAGTCCATAGAACCTCTCAGCTTCCCAGACTCATATTCCTCTGTCTCCCAACCTGAAGAGGACTCTGGCACCCTGCAACCGACGATACCCTCAGGGCACAACAACACCCCTCACCCTTCTCTCCGCCATTCCGAAAAGACCAGAACCGTCAGTCTCTCCGTCAACCACTCCAGAAAAGACACAGCATTCTCTTCCTATGTCTCTCTGTCTGAAGACAGCATCGGTGCCATGACCTCGTGGGTCGAACAGACAGATTTAAGCGGGTCGGGCTCTGGTCCCTACAGGGAATGGGTCAGCATTGGTCAGATACCCTACCACGGGCCTCACCCGCCTTCCCTTCCACTGGCCTCAACCAGACACCCTACCAAGATGTCAGAGAGCAGCGTTGATTTCGAGAGATCTTCCTCTGGCTTCGGCTTGAAGAGTGAGATGTACACTGAGACTATTAGTGGAGGGTCCAAGGCAAACAGCTCTAAGACCACTCCCCAGTGGTCAGGGGGCCTGGGGGGGGGGCAAGTGAGTCTGGGGGTGGAGATGTCCCCGTAGCCCTGCCAGATGCTGGTAACTCTGGTGTAGAGCTGTTTCTCCCCATTATGAAGCATCATATCCCTGTCTTTTTTGACAGAAGGGCGGGGGAGGAGCCTAGTAAAGGTACCATCCACTCAGAACACTCCATTTATGGTGGTGGGTTAGGTGCTGTAGTCAGAGGGATGTGAGATGTTCTTGTCAAGGAGGAAAAATGGGATTAAGGGAGAGTCAATGTGAATGGGTCCTACTGATGGAAATGTACACATCAGGAATAAAATATTATTTATAAATGGGTATGTGTATATACCCTGCTAAAGAAAATTAAGGGAACATCACAATCATCACAGTATAACACCAACTCAATTAAACTTCAGGCATAACAATCTGTCCAGTTAGGAAGCATAAGCAATTGTGAATTAATTTTACCTGTTTTGATGCAAATTAAAGTGACAAAGGGTGCACTGGAGAGGCAACAGGAAGACAACCTCCATAAAGGGAATAGATTTGCAGGAGGTGGCCACAGACAATTGCTCTCTCCTTATCCTTCCTTACTGATTCTTGTCTAGTTTTGTGTTTTGCTAGTGTTCTTGTCACTGAGGGTAGCATGAGGCAGTACCTGCAGCCCATTCGGGTTACACAGACAGTCCAGCTCTTCCAGGATGGTTTATCCATACATGCGGTCGCAAGAATGTTTGCATTGTCTCTCAGAACAGTCTAAAGAGCATGGAGGAGATACCAGGAGATGGGCGGTTGCACGGGAAGAGCTGGAAAGGGCTGTAGAAGGGCATCTACCAAACCAGTATCTGCTCTTTTGTGTGAGGACGATCAGGAGGAGCACTGCCAGAAAAAAACAAAATTATCTCCAGCTGGCTACTGGTGTGCATGCTTCTGACCAAACTGTCAAAAACAGACTCCATGAGGGGGTCACGAGGGCCCAACATCCACTAGTGGGAGCAGTGCTCATAGCCCAGCACCATGCAGCTTGATCTGCATTCACCAGAGAACAGCAGATTTGGAAGGTCCGTTGGCGCCCCATTCTCTTCACAGATGAGAGCAGGTTCACACTCAAAAACTGAGTAGGTTCAGATGGAAAAAAGGGTCAAACAGACCCTAGCCAACAGTTCCCTCACTGCTATTAGGTACCAGGATGAAATCCTTCAGACCCATTGTCAGACCTTACACTGGTGTAGTTGGCCCTGGGTTCCTGGTGCAGGACAATGCCCAGCCTCTTACGTCATTTGGTTCTCAATTAATGACAATGAAACAATGTACAGTAAAGATTTGGGTCTTAAATACATTTTCTTCATCGAGACCCACTGTGTGACTTAAGTGTACCCTTAATTTTCTTTAGCAGTTTATAATTAGCTGTCCATACATGCACAGGCATACACAGGCAATTGGTGCTATATTGATAGGGGAGAGAGTATGCTTGAATATGAGTTTGTCCAATCAAACCCATGGTGATGCAGTATAAGGAGACAGTGGCTTAGAGCACTAGCCCAGCTTAGGCAACATACATTAAGGGCCGAGGTTCAACATAGATTAAGCCTAGTCCTAGAAATCTCCATTGGGCTTGATTTTTCAGTCCAGGACTGCCCTTAATCTGTGTCCGCAAAATAGTTTTTAATCCAGGCTGTGTGTGTTTTCGTACGAGTCTTGAACCCATTGTTCCTCCCCTTCCCAGAGGGCATTAACAGCAGCCATGAGTCAAGGATCGGGATGGTGGGCAGTATGGCCGAGAGGGAGAAGAGGACTGTGGTCCCCCTGGTCGTGGTGTCCACTCTCACCATCGTCTGTCTCCTGGTACTGGTGGCCATCCTCATCTACTGGAGGTGAGATTAGCACACAGATTGGAATGTGTTACGATGGGATTTCCCAGGATGCCTTCCCTTCATGGGTGTGTGGTGCACTTGGTCATTGCCATGCGGGTTCGAGGGCGTAGTCGTTGAATATGGTTGCCTTTCCTTGTCGTGCTCCAGCAACTCTTTGTGATGGGTGGGGTGCCTGTAAATCAAGGAGAGGGTCTGGAAAATGCATTCACTCTGAAACGCATTTCTATCTGCAACTCTCCACAGAAACTGCTTCCAGGCAACTCACCTCTATGCTGAAGACACAACTTCACCCAAAGTAATCTCTGTGCCATCTACACCTCTTCTACTAGCCACAGGTAAAAGAAACACAAGCACAAATCACCACACACACACACACACACACACACACACACAGCTTGGCCCTTTCTTTCCTGTGCGTGTTTGCAGAGGAGCACGAGGCCATCCCGGTGAAGCAATTCGTAAAGCACGTGGCAGAGCTCCACCAGACCAGTACCTTCTCCAAGGAGTTTGAGGTGAGAGAGAAACAGATATTATCCGCATCCCAGTTACCATACAGCATTCAGCTCTTAATGCTTCCCACCTCTATTAACTAGACATCAGTGTTGTCATGGTTGAGATTTTTTCAAACAAGTTGAAAAGGAAAGATTTGAGTGAGGAACAGAAGCATTCTATTTGGTGCAGTGGTTTCTTCATTTTATTCGGAGCTGTATGTTATAATCATTTTAAAAAAGCAATGTTTAGTAGCCAGTGACAGGGAATTAAAAAAGCAAAGCCTTTCTTTGCACCCAGCTCTCATGTCTATAAGCTGTAGGTGTTTTTCTGTTTGCTAACTTATCACACTCCATTAGATGTTCCGTGTTCCTATCAATCTCTATGTGAATGTCTTGTTCGTGGGTTAGCACGGTGAAGGGCAGTTAAACCCTGTACACATCAATGGATAAACAGAGTTTGGTAAACATTTCAAACTTTCAAAAATGGTCTGCATGTTCACCACTCCCATTCCTAGCCAACGATATTCAAAAGACTTTCTCAGGAATTGTTGCATTGACGTCAACAAAGAGGACATTTGCCACTCTGTGTATCGATGGCTGATCTAGTTACTACGCATGACCTTTTCCAGACCCGTTCACACAGCGAGCCGGGCCCCATATCTGTGTAATCGGCCCGCTGCGCGTCGAACACCCCTCATTGCTGTGCTTTCTGCATTCTCATTCCCTCCTTCATTCCACCCTCCCATTTTCACCCCCTCGTCTCCTCCAACCTTCCCATTCTCCCTCCCTCCTCTCCTACCTGCCATTAGATTGTGACAGAGTGCTCCGAGGTAAGACTCCCTTTGTCTTAGATTCGATCGGTCAGCTGGTGGCAGAGATGTGACCTCCTGATTCATCCGGACACCCCGGGAGAATCAGGAGGAGCTATGTTGAAATGGACCGAGTTCTTCCTTGGTTACGCCGATCACATCTCTGAGAAGCTGTGCTTTATGTCTGTGTTTTCTGCCTCGTCGTGCTCTGCATGCATTCTAATTTATATTTGATTGTGCGTGCTGAGCGCCGTGAGCGTAGGTCGGGTTTCTGCGTGTCTGTGCATAATGGCTCAGTGTGCGCTGCGTGCATCCAAGTTAGCGGGTGCCAGTCGCGTGTTCGGGGCGACGTGACCGAGCGCAATTGTGTTTTTCTCTTTCAGGAGATACAGGCGTGCTCGGTGGAGATGGCCATTACCACGGACAGCTCCAACCACCCAGACAACAAGAACAAGAACAGATACATCAACATCCTGGCATGTACGTCTCTCTAACACACCCACACACCTTGTACCAATATGAATCATCGCAACGCAAATCCCGTCAACCCTAATACCCACACTCACACGTTCATGTTTATGCCGCGTATATGCGAATGCCGATTGTATGCATTGAACCGCTCTCTCTGTTCAAGACGACCACAGCCGAGTCAAACTGCTGGAAGAGGGGAAGGGTGGAGACTACATCAACGCTAACTTTGTTGATGTGCGTAGGCTTCTCTCCTGATCATTACTATCATTCATATCCATCAAATGCAGTAAATGATCAGTAGGTATACAGTTAATAAATCTGTATAGCAAATCAGAACTGGGTGAAGTTTGAAACATTGACTGGAAAACTGATTGATTGCGAGGTATTGAATAATTGGTGTGTGCCTGTGTGTTTTCTGGTCTCTGTCAGGGCTATGAGCGTTCACGGGCCTACATCGCGGCCCAGGGGCCCATGAAGTCTGGGATAGAGGATTTCTGGCGGATGGTTTGGCAGGAGAACATCGGTGTCATCGTCATGATCACTAACTTGTTGGAGAAGGGGCGGGTCAGTCAGACACAATGTGTACTCTGCGTTCATTTAAAACAAAAATGGCTACCCTTTTTACATAGTTGAGCCTGTTTTTTTCCCAGAAGTCCTAACAATAACTGTAAAGGCCTGAGGAATGGGGTGGGAGAAATGTAGCCACTCTGAAATGCATAGACAGAGCTGTGGATTTTAGTATGTGGAGAAAATGAAAGATGAACATTTCTATTGGAGGAGTGTCCATGTGTCTTTCCACGTGACTGTTTGGACCCTTGAGTGATTGAGGCTCTCTCCACCCTATGATGTCAGAGGAAATGTGACCAGTACTGGCCAACGGAGAACCAGGAGGAATATGGTAATTTCCTGGTCATTCTAAAGGAGACAAAGACCCTGGCCTACTACACCCTGAGAACCTTTACCATCAGATACACCTCACAAAAGGTACCTTCCTGGACACACACACAGTATACATACAGCTACATCTCTTAAAGATATATTGCTTAATATAAACTGTACTTCTATTGTTTTAGACCTCATGTTGTAATGTTGTACCTGTAGGCTTCCCAGAGAGGGAACTGTGCTGAGAGGACGGTGGTCCAGTACCACTACACCCAGTGGCCAGACATGGGAGTGCCCGAATACACCCTACCCGTCCTCTCCTTTGTACGGGCCTCCTCCCGGGCCAGAACTCAGGACATGGGGCCCGTCCTCGTACACTGCAGGTGGGCTGTCTATATGGAGGGAGGAGGGGGAGGGGTTAATTAGAACCAGGAAGTAGCAATAGGTAACTTGCTGCAAACACATCTGACTACTCTGCTGACAACCGTGTGTTTTGACTTCTGAATGTGAATGCGTTAGCACAACAACAGAATAAGCGCATGAACTCGAGACGTGTACATTCCATCAAATGTATCTACATGAATATGGCAGCCATAAACTTTTTCTTGTTTTTGTAAACCAAGAACTAGCGATTTTGAGGTATAGCGACATTCAGAAAATATAACCTGGGATGTAGCTGAAAATCTCTGGCACAGGTCAGGGGCAGAATACTGAGTCAAAATTCCATTCTGGAAATGTGTTTCTGAAAATGGTGTGTGTGTGTAGTGCTGGTGTAGGGAGGACGGGGACCTACATCGTTCTGGATAGTATGCTGCAGCAGATCCAGGACCAAGGCACTGTCAACATCCTGGGCTTTCTCAAACACGTCCGAACGCAGAGGAACTTCCTAGTTCAGACAGAGGTCAGAACGCACACACACACGCACACACGCACACGCGCACACACGCACACAAACACACCTCTCTGGCTAAACATGCCCTTATTTTCCCAAATACCTTTTCACTCCAAGACCTCATCTCATTATGGACCCTAATAAAGAAGGCTCTGCTGAATAGGTAAACTCCTGCAGTAAGGTAGCAAGGAGTAAAGAGCTAGACAGTGAGATGGACCCGTGCCCATCCCAGCTCTGCCACTGTAAATCATCCCGGTGTTAAATGTCTGCCTGTTTTTTAGGAGCAGTACGTATTCATCCACGATGCCCTGGTGGAGGCCATCGTCAGTAGGGACACACTGGTAACCGCCAACCAAGTCCACTCCTACGTCTCGGACCTGCTGACTCCTGGGCCCTCTGGCCGGACGCGAATGGAGAGACAGTTCAAGGTCAGAACGCACACTAACAAGACAACGAGATTTTGGCCATCTTCGACTCCTCTAACCGAATTCCTTATTAAAGTAGGGCGGACTTGAACAGCGAGAGAATGCATTCTTCATAACTTCCTCTAACTAATCTCTAAACTATAACTTCATGGTTTAAAGTTAGTGGCATATACAACTTGTAGGTAATGTGGCTGTAATATTTCAGGGCGCCAGTAATATGTGCTGTTGTGTGTTTAGCTGGTGAGTCAACGAAGAGCCAGACCAGCTGACTACGCCGCTGCCCTTAAAGAAGGCAACGCTGACAAGAACAAGACTTCTTCTCTCATGCCTGGTGAGTTGAAGCGTGTTCAGGGCTAACTAGCTTACCTGTGAAATATCAGGAGGTGCCCTTATTCTGCCTCTTTATTGTGTCTCGGCGTAAAAGCTCTACTGCTAGTTTCCAATAAGACCCACTAGAAGGGAGCAGAACTCTATGGAATAGAAAGTTATTTTTATTCTGAATTAACTGGATTTGTATATTCCTGAGTTTTTGAGACGCCCTCAGACTGTTGGGTCACAACCAGAGGATCGGCTGCTTGTTTTAATCAGCCGTTTGTTTAACAACAATGCAACAATTAGGGCTGACTGTCTCGCTCAGGGGGATTTGATCCAGCAATCGTTCATAGCTGGACAGATGCTGCTACCACCACGCTGCTACCACCAGGCTACAGATGACCCTGTAGCCCTGAACCACCGTAGAATAAGCAGTCATACAGTAGGCATGGACTCATGGTTTTGTCCAGTGGGATTGACATGGCTATGTTGTGAGCATTGCAGTGGAGAGATCCAGGGTCTGCCTGTCCTGTCCGGTAGAGGGAGACGTTTCAGACTACATCAACGCTTCCTATATCATGGTATGCCCGATGCTGTTTGTTCATTTCAGAACCTCTAGTTCGTTAGCATACAAAATAAAAACTCTAACGGCACAGTAGACACACAACTTGATACAAATGGCATAGATACCTCATTTATCAAGTCGCTACAGTTTCGTGATG
Organism: Esox niger; assembly: GCA_016801105.1. Classification (NCBI taxonomy): domain Eukaryota; kingdom Metazoa; phylum Chordata; class Actinopteri; order Esociformes; family Esocidae; genus Esox; species Esox niger. The sequence continues at coordinate 26,508 of JACXGJ010000109.1, read as the reverse complement.
TTTAGTTATTGGGCTGTGTGTTTTTTTTCAAGGGTTACAACAAATGCCGGGAGTTTATCATCACCCAGTCTCCCATCCCCTCCACGGTGTCTGACTTCTGGAGAATGGTCTGGGACCACAACTCGCAGCTCATCGTCTCCCTGCCTGACACAAACACAGCACCGGTAGGCAGGCGTTTGTAGTGTTCATGTCAATGTGAATGGTGGTCAGTTGGCTTTGTTCAAATAATGATTCTTTCCAGATGCCAAGGCATTCACTAAAAATTCCACATATGAATTATGGAAATATATAAAAGTAGGAAGAGCAAATCTTTGTGGAGAGTCCATTCTTCCTGAAATGTAACATGATATCAGACTATAATATTTCAGACAGGTAAGTGGTAACCAATTTGAATGTACACTCCAAGCTCTAGGATCTTTTTAGACAACATTATATCCTTTTCAATGGTCTTGGGTTATTTTAAGCATTTTAAATGAAGAGCCGTTTAGGAGCCAAATTAGCCGTCTCTTTCAGGTGAACTGAGCCACAAGCTGTGTCTCACCCAAAAGACTCAGAAAGCCCCTTCTCTGTTGAGTAGCAGCGACTTCATAAGACCACTTAGACTCATACATATCGCTGTCTGTTTTGTCCTATTAGAGCGAGGGAGAGGAGACATGTGTCTACTGGCCCAGGAAGGACCAGCCAATCAGCTGTGAGGGTTTCACCGTTTCATTCTCTGGGGAGGACCAGATCTGCCTGGCAAACGAGGAGAGATTGGTGGTTCATAACTTTTTACTGGAGGCCACACAGGTGAGGACACACACACGAGAAAATGATTGGCAGATACCAATAGCCATTACTCAGAGAACACATTCAGCAGGCGCCAATGATATATAATTTCTCTAGCCGTGTACTCATGCATAAAATAAAATAAATGCTTCTTGTCTTCTGGTGATTTCAACAAAAATCTAGTTCAATCACATGAATGTTAGCTGGATGTCAATTCAGACCACAACACAGTCAGTCAGAAATGATCAGCCCTTGTAAAGCAGTAAGCCGATACCAATTACTACACATTTGCCATTATACGTCCAATCCTGATTGCTAACCAATATATTGGTGCATCCCGAATAAACCCAGTCCCTCTTTTTCCACCCAGGATGACTATGTTCTGGAGGTCCGTCAGTACGTGTCACCCTGTTGGCCAAACCCAGACAGCACCATCAGCAGCACCTTCCAGCTTCTAAACATCATCGCAGAAAACCGCAGAGGGAGAGAAGGAACCACCATCGTGCATGACCGGTGAGAAAATGACTAACTTAACTACTTGGTTACTTAACTTTGAAGTCTTGGTAACTACAGGCTTTTGACAACTGTTGGACTACAGAACAAACATACACTCAATTTTTTTGTATAAATGCATTTTTATAAATTAGAAATGTCTTCATTAAATATTGCCTTACGTAAATGCATTCCTTAAGATTAAAAAAATATATATATTCAGAAACGTGCGGAAACATTTAACTGGTAAAAGTTCAATTAAATAGGTAAATATTTGAATTCTATTAGTATGTGGGTTCCAGACCTTGAAAGGATCTTGGTTCAGTCTGTGTTTGTCTAAGTTGTTTCTGTGAGTGTGTGGCTAATACCTTCGTCCTGTCTGTGCCAGTCTGGGTGGGTCGACAGCAGGGCTGTTCTGTGCCCTCACCACCCTGGCACATCAGCTGGAGCAGCAGGGCTCTGTGGACGTCTACCAGGTGGCACGTTTGACCAACCTAATGAGGCCGGGCGTCTTTAACGACATGGTAATTGCACATAAACACACAGATTCGCACACACATTTGTTTTACTATCAAGGCCAGAATGGTAAATTTAGTACAATTATAACTATTTTACCTAACTCCTAACCCTCACCGCAATAGCCTAACCATTATGCCTAAACTTAACCCTCACACCTAAACCTCAATTTTAATGCATGAACCTAATCCAAACCCAAAATCAAACACTAAACTAAACCCCTAATCAGATAAAGCTTGTTGTCAAACAGATGACCACTAAATGTCCTCACTGTGCATGACTATTCTTGTCTGTACTGAAACGGAAACACTCATACAGACTTGAGTTAACACTGCAAATGTGACACAGCTCTCGCTGACACACCTAAACAAACAGTCAACATTCGCAGCCGCCTGCATTATGACAGCAGTCCACCCCCTTCTCCTTCCAGGAGCAGTACCAGTTCCTATACAAAGCTGTGTTGAGCCTGGTGGACAGTCAGGAGGACCAGAGGGTCCTACAGTCACCGGAGACTAACGGTTCCGTCCCCCTGTTAAGTGCCAACGCTGCAGCAGAGAGCCTGGAGTCCCTCATGTAAAACACACACGCCAACACTGAGAAAGACAGACATGGCAGTGAGAGAGCGCTTATGGCCCTTTTTGGTATCAGGTTGATCTTGCTTATTTCCCAACTCCCAAGATATTCAACGCATTAAAGTGACGGTTGCAACGTGAACTAGCCGGCGCTAGCGCAATGTGAGAAATACGCTTAGCTGGTTATATCAGTACATGAGATTATGCATACAATTATCAAAACGAAACATACTTTATTTGACCACATGTTACAAATGGCCATTAAGGGTCTGGTATTCTGTGCCTTTTGTAATTTATGTTGTACTTTAAAACCATTTTGATACTGTCTTGTGACTAATGCCAAATTTTCTGTACTTAAATACAAGAAAAGGTGATCAATGTCTTGCTTAAAGTTTGATAAGGTTTTTGAGCTCAACTGATTTAACTATCTATACTTTTGAAGTCTTATTTGTATGTAATATACTTAAAATTTGACATTTCCAGTTGTTAAAAAACTCTCATGGATGGCTTCTGTAAATACAGGTGTTATACATGTAGAATAATACGTTTTAAAAGGTGAAACTGTATATTATCTAATTTTATGTAAATAATAGTTGACCACTATCAAAAGGCCAAATGTATTTATACTTCTAGATTTTATATTTTACTATGAAGTTGGTTTTCTAGCCATTTACAAACTGCGTTGATAACTTAGTTTGATAATGCATATAATATTTCTGAACACACCATTTGTCTTTTTTTATCACACAAAGAGGGGCTGTGTTTGGATTTTCCAGAGCTGTAATAATAAAGAAGCTTAAAACAGCATTGTATGTTTAGGTTGTACTAGTCTCCCTAGGCAAAAGTGCCATCCACAATGTAGACAGTAAGTGGTGTCCTAGTTGGGCCTACTGTAGGTCTAAGATTTCCAGAACTTTAAACCCGAAGAGTAAAGGCATTGTTCAAACCTAAAACTGTTTTTCTCAGAGCACACTTCCCTTGACATGCTGTGTTGACAAACATAGACCAGTTTAAGTTTCACGCTTTTATTAAAGACTATACCACAAAAGCATTCTGTGTGTGAGTTTATGGAGGACCTTCACATCATTGATGAAGAGAAAAGTTCCAATGTCTTTTTTCCTTTAGACCTCCCACTTTAGGCTGGATTCGTAATATGTTCTTTATTATGGCATAATCTATGAGTAGAATTACTATAATACCCAATTTAGCCTTGAAAGTCTAAGTCTGAAAGCGTGTAGTTCTGATGACATGGAGCACTCATACAGTTTATAATCCACTTTACATTGGTACTCGTTTTGGCACAACAGCGCCACTTCTACAAACAGCGGCTAAAAATCTCAGGATGCATCTTTGAACCCTGGGAAACTAAAACAATCATAATTATACAGATTGATTCAGAAATCACACTTGAATTCGAAAGTAGAACTTCATATACATTGTGGTGTATGTTCACAAAACAAGTAAATAAAGTGTATGAAGTGCATGAGCTAAAAGTGCAGTGAAAGTATGCATGCTTGATCCATAGGTAGTCATGTGAAAAGGTAAGTACACCCTGGAAAGTATTATTTTTCTTTATATATTTGGACATATGGCTATGTAACCAGGACTTAAACAGTCTTGACAGATACAGGCAACCTACTTTTACAAATTACACTGAAAGATTATACTTTGAAGTAATTTATTCATAAAAAGCGACAGAAATGCAATTTCTTATCGCACAAGTGCCCCCCCCTAGAGTCAATACCTGGTGTTGCCGCCTTTGGCTGAAATAACTTCATGTAGCCAATTCAGAAAAGCAGCCTAATATCATAATGCCACCGCCTCCTTTGCTTTATGGTTGGCATGGGGTTCTTTTGTTTACAGACGCTGTTGCATTTTCGCCAAACATGGCACCTGGCTTGCAGTCAGACAATTTCTCATCTGTCCAGGGACATTGTTCCAATAGCTTTGGAACAATGTGTGAACAGGTGTTTTCTGGCAAACCTCAGTTCTGTCTTGAAAATCTTTTTTAAGAGCATAGGCTTCTTCCTTCGTGACCTCCCATGCAGGCCAGATATGTGCAGTCTCTTTCTTACAAATGCACATCTTGATTGTGCCAAGAGAGGCTTGTAGATTCCTCAATGTTACCCTGGGATTCTTAGAGACATTTCTGAGCATCTATCAAGGAAAGCATCAGGTCGTACATTTGTGAGACGACCTGTCCTATGTATGTACATCACCAGTGGTCTGGAATGTTCTCCATTTGTAGATTGAACAGAGGAATCATGCACATTGAGATTCTTGTAAATTGCTTTGTAAACCCTCCCAGACTCAGGAATCAATAATCTTTCTTCTTAGTGTCTCTACTACATCTTTTGATCTTGGCATGATGTGTTACCTCACACCCACATGGTTAGGTCGAAACAAGCCCAAGTTTCTAATCTATATGGAAGGCCATACTCTATATGATTATGTAATCGCTTACCTGTTTCGGTGCACCTGATTTTAATGTTAGCCATTTTAGGTGGCGGTAAAGGTAGGGGTGTGCAGCATAAAGAAATTTAATTTCTGTTTATTTTAAATGCACAAATGGTTCCAAGGCAACATCTTGTGTGATTTTGGCAATTTGGTTCCATTTATCAATTCATTTGTTTGAAATTTAGCTCATATATACATCTGTCCAAATATGTAACAAAATACAACTTTCCAGGAGGTGTACTTTAAAACATTACTGTACGTTAACATCATTACAATACAACAATCCCAGAAAGCTTGACCTAATATAGCTTTATAACATTGTCAGTTACATGGTCAGTTACTTCAACCAACCACTACGCTACACACACCAGTATGGAAACAGTTCAATTCCAAATGATTGGCAAACCAGATAAGCTACAGTAAAATAAGACTGTACGAAATAAATAATAGTTGTCAATGTTATCTAACAAATCTAAACACCTGAAAGTAGCCCCATTATTCATAATCAATGTATGAGGTTATTTTTCTACTTTTGCATTCTCCTTTTTACTCCACAAAACCCACCAGTACTGCGCTTCATTGAGTATGACAATGGAACAAATCCAAGCCACTAGGGCTGTAACAGCATACAAATTCATAACCGTACGGTAAGTGTGGCTCTTTGCGGTTCGTATGAATCCATTTGAAACATTTAGAAAATAAACAGCTATCTAAGCTGTGTTAAAGGCCTCTTGAATAAAAGCTATATTGTTTGAAGTGGACCCTTTGGGCACGTCGTAATCGAAATTTTAATATGCTAGTTGGAGCTTTTCCAACATCAGCTTAGTGAGCCGAACTTGTTACGGAACTAGTCCAGCAAAATTTAAAACTCCAGTAGCCTACTCGGCAGCCAACACCTCAAACACGTCGTTCCTAGGGATGTATAGTTCGCGAACGGTTTGTTCTTATTTAACTTGACAGTAATGAGTAAAGCAGCCATTGGCAGCGGTTTACTACAAGAACAAAGGGTGTGGCCGCAGATATGCGACCGTACTCGGGAGGGTAGTTTCAGCTCTATTTCAGCAAACGGGTAGGCCTAGTACCCATATGATTGTAACACAATAATATGTTTACATATTGCAATTTATTTTAGTTAGTGCTCTGAATCAGGCATTAACCTATATATTCTTCCTGAAATGGTGTTGCGCCATTTGACAAATAAACGAAAAACTGTTTCTCAGTGACTGTTGACAATATATTTCTGCGCTATACGGACAACGTAGCTACAGAACCTTGACCGGTATACCGCAATCCGTGCTGTACGGTGGATAAGGTGTATGTTACACCCCTAAAAGCCATTAAGCAATGGTTCGTTGAACACAAAACGCACGTTTTCCAATAATATCTCACACTCAGGACTCAAAAACCTTTTCAACAGTTTCTGAAGATGGCAGTCCGTAAGCACAAAGAAAATCATATGTATGAATCTGTATGAGGGACTGGTTGAATATGTTCTCGAATCTCGCAAAATATTTTAGATTCCGAGTGGCTGTGGACCTGACTTTTCAAAGATCTTTAGTTCGGTGTAACTTCCTGAAGCTTTGAAACATTTGTGCCTGCCACTGCACAAAACACATAGGTACAGGCTGTTAACATCGTCTGCTCAATAATCTGCTCACTTTCTGAAACAACACAAGGCATATTGCAATGACGTGGAATCCATTAAGATCAACTGAATATCATGCAGGAGAACGCGGCATCTAGGTGAGAAACTACCGTACGATGGTCAAAGTTATGAATACTGATTATTACAACGAACTAAAGGTCTTGAAATAGGCATGTACAAAAGCTACCTTCGGAATAAAGTATTGGTGACGTATTCAAAGAAAGTGCAAGATAACAGATTATTTAAAGTTATATCTTTTAGGAAAAGCTGTAATAACATTTTAATTAATAATTTCCTAGTTGAAATTAATTTGGTGCTCATTTGTGAGTGGTCAAAAATCCATCCAATATCATTTCAATTTCATTATATATATGTGTATGTGTGTGTGTGTGTGTGTGTGTGTGTGTGTGTGTGTGTGTGTGTGTGTGTGTGTTGACCAGAGTATGGAATAGAGCAAGAGTCATGTTGAACATATTCCATCCACCCGCATTTGTTTGTGGTTTTGTGCAATAATATATAGAGTTAAAAAATAGGCATTAAGAGAAGGGTACGCCTTTTAAATTTCACTACATACATTTCTAATGGATTTCACCTCCCTTAACTACTATACAATTCAACAGGGTTTCATAACCATCAAACTAAAGTATGAAATTACCTGAAAATAAATTCTTAAAAAGGATTAACATTACATTGGTTTGAAAAAATATATTATATCATATTGTAGGTAAGCACTGTCAGTATAAATATAGCTTACATAAAATTATTACAAAATTATTTGTAAAGGTTGAAAGCAAGCAGGGCACAAAAATAGATATTGCATCCAAGCAGATTCGGTAAAATACATTATACCGTATATATTTTTACTTACATGAATCGGTACTCTGTCCCCTCATTATTGTGAAGTTATAGGAAAGCTAGCCGGCTCTAAAGCATGTGTATGTATTCGCGCCAGTGAGTCTTTTTCATGTGTCCCTGTCCCCTTATCTTTGTTCTCCTCTTCTCATCCTTGTCTTCTGCATCTGCACCTCCTAGTTCCCCTGGGAACCCTATGAGACACATGTGTAAAGGAGGAGTAAATGTTAACACGCACAGTTCTGAGGGGAAAATAAAAAACAAAACACGATCATATATTCACGTACATAACTTCATAACTTCAATCCGCACCATGTATGTTTTGAACAATGGACACTTACAAGTTTGTTCGATTCTTATTTCCTGTGAACTATATTTGACTATTTTCAAATTGTGTTTGTCCATTTGTTAGTACTTGCACAATTACAGTAGTTACCCTGTTTTACTACCGCCCTATTATAGAATTATTGCGCTAGATCCAAAGTAACAGCTGCTGTCATATCATATGACTAAATCAACTGTAGGAGGCAATAGACTATGATGGCGTGTATCTCTCCTCACAGAGTTGGTTCTCTTGCGTTTCCAGCAGTCGGGGTTGAGTCTCTTCTGCTCCTCCGCCAGAGCCTTGGCCTCCAGGGTGTACATCCTCCTCTCCTCTCCGCGCATCTTCTTCCACTTCTCCCCAAGGATTACACTGATGGCTCTGAGGGCAACACACACACACACACACACATCACATTCACTTGACTGATTACTCTAATATTGATGATTCTCTCACACACACACACACACACACACACACACACACACACCTATTGTCCTTCCCAGGGTACATCTGGGTGTACTCCAGCCTGAACTTCTTGGCGAATAGCATAAATGCATTCATTGGGCGCTTGCACTTTGTGGGCGGGGCTGCTCCTGAGCCCTGCTGGCTTCTGCCTGGCCTGCTGCGGCGTCTGTCACGGTCTGGGCTGACAGCACCACCGCTGGACTGGGAGGTCCTACGCTGCCGGGCCATGCTGCTCAGAACGTACACGGCTGACGAGTCCAGCGGAGTAAAGTCATAGCTGAGAGACCAACCAGAATCACAAAACAAACCCAAATTTGAAATCCTCGACTTTAGCCCAGCACTTAACACAGTCTTGTGTGAACCCGGGTTCTAACCCAGGGTGTCACAGATGCATTATAGACAAAATGGACCCAACTGATAATGAATTACATTCTACATAACCATGGAGGTTCACCTCCTGAATGTGTCAAACACCACAGAGTCATCGGTGTGGGCGGCGTCTCGGTGTCCAGGAGGCAGACACACGTCTCCCACGGTCACCTCGTAGCACGGTATCCCATACTGCACCACAGTCAGACTGGGGTAGAACGACGACCAGCCTACCACGGGAATACACACGTTTTAAACAAACACAACACACGCACCTTATATAAGGCATAATTATGTATCTACGTGTGATATATATAGATAGATAGATATATACATACACGTAGATACATAATTCAAACGTAACATAAATTACACACACACAAGCATCCTACCTTTGTTTCTGACAAAAAACGGGTGGTCCAGCTGACACTCTGCAGAAAGAAGCCCCTCCCCACAGGCACCGGGGTCAAAGGTCAGCTTGAGGACAGATTGGCCAAATGCCTGACTCTCCATGTGGGACACCAACCTCAGGCCATCAAGACCATAACCCTAAGGACAAAACATGCACGCACACACACACACACACACACACACACACAGAGCAAACAAGTTTAGTAATTATGAACTCTACTACATGGGGTTTCTTCAATTCGATTTTATTCACTTGTTGAAAAACATACATAACAATACACACGGTGTTTTTCAAGATTACTTCAAATTATTCATTAAAACGGTCATATCCAAACTAGTGTGACCGTAAAAAAATTACAGGACCTCAAAAAAAAGACAGAACAATCAAACTTAACAGATGGCATTTAGACAGGAGAACTGTACGACGACTCAATAACACACGACTAGACGGCAGCTGTTGTACCTTCGGAGGATGAGATGTAGCCTCATCATCTGAGTCCTCCTCAGACTCCAGGTCCTCTGCGTCCTGCCACTCCACGCTGGCCCCTTTATGGAAACGCAGACGGGTGCCTGCAGAAATACAGAAGAATGAATTATAGGTCGGTGTGTGCGTGCGACGGATACGTGTGTCCCTGCGACTGCTTGGACATACACAAGGGGTCATGGCTGTGAAATCTCTATAGAAAAAGCCGTCGCAATTTCTGGTGAATATGAAAAGTTGGGTGAACTGAACTGAAAAACAAAGTGGCAAGGGGCATAATTTTTGTATGGAACAATTGTTTGACTGAATTGAAACTAACAGAAACATTTAGTCAACCTAACAGTGAGGATGAGGACATGCTCTGTTATAGAGACAGGTGGCCAGGCTTGATGTGTGCAGCAAGCGGGAGTAGGAACTAAACAACACACATTACAGTCATCTGAGATTTGTCTGAAAATACACCCCTAGCTTTCCCAGCTTTCCTGTCCAGTGCAGAAGAAAAACGCCCCAAAATATATATTACTGCAGGGTTGCAGAAATGATACACCTAATGAAGCAACTTCACAGTGAATTCAGAAGTGTGTACCTTTGAGGAAACAGTGCCAAGCAGTAGCAGGCCATGAGTGGCTCCAACCCATGTCCTCGTCATCAGAGGTAGAGGACCGGCAGGACACAGCCGACCCACACTCACTGCTGGCCTGTGAAATGGACCGGGACAAGAGGCAGGATCAATTAGCTAGTTGACTTTCCCTCATATTCTCCAACAAGCTCCATACTAACCAATTCAAAGAGAGAGATATGAGACACCTGAGAATGAAACGGCAGAACCGAGTTACATGCATTTGCGCATCGGTCCATTTGTGCCCTCTGGTGGATGAAAATGAGTAAAACATGTCTTACCCTGGCTCTCCCGCTGCGTTCTATGTGTCTGCCACCAGGTGGCAGGCTGCAGGAGGTCAGCTGAGGCTGGGCGTGGGGAGGTCGAGCATAAGAATGTAGGTTATTGCTAGAGCCAACCATGTGGATGGGTGTTGAGCTGTGGGACATAGAAAGGGGGGGTTAAGAAGCAGTGTAAGGTGCGCGCGCGTGTGTGTGTGTGTGTGTGTGTGTGTGTGTGTGTGTGTGTGTGTGTGTGTGTGTGTGTGTGTGTGAGTGCACGGTACAGTGACTGCCCTACCTGACAAACTGAGCGGAGCCTTCTAGAAGGGGACTCTGGGGGCTTGTGGCGATGTGCGCTAGCTGTGTTAGCCAGCGTGTGTCCGGGGGTCCCGCCAAGCGGGTGTTTGTGTGTGGGTCACGCTCCTGGTGGGACAACCCAGTACCCACCTCAAACACGACGTTGGCTGTCCGGTCCTCTTCCACCTCCTGCAGCTCTGGGAGGTCATCTTAGGAGTAAAATGAAGCCATATAATGAATACAATTAACCGGGTTCCTCAAAGGAGATACTGGACATTTTCACCCCTATAGCTTGCAAAATTATTAATATTTCTATCAACTGTACATTATTACAAAGCATACATTTAACTTCATACACATATCAACAACCACCATAAACACTAACTTAATATACCACTATTAAGCAGAATATTACCATATTCCATGTTCCTGTCACTAGTGGGGCATCCAGGAGACGAGGGCGGGTCTTCATCACACTGGAGCAGGTTCAAGCCCTGTTCCCTTCCTCTTTGTAAACTTCTCTCTGTGCTGGTCGGCCTACTACTGCCACCGCTCCTCTTCTGGGGAGTCTTTACTTCCCACACCATGATATATAACGCTTTAGGTCACTTGTCTGAACAGACAGACACACAGACATTCATGAATATTTTATTAACATACTGACTGCATATGCAGTACAACTGTATGCATACCGCTCTTTCTGGTGTATAACAACTGGGATTGGGAGGGTTGCGTTAGTGTGGAAAGCCGGGATTAACAATGAGGCCGCTGACATGACAACGTGGGCTTTTTGAAAATATATATGTGTTAACAATGTACTGTACAATTATAAGAATCATTTTATTCGTCCACTTTTTATACCGTTTCTCTACCTTTGGTTTAAAATGTTTCCTTATCTGCGTCAAGTGATTGCTCCAATACAAGAGTTGTTTATCGTCAGGAAATCGCGCATGCGCATTGGAGCTCATTCATTCGATACTGAAAAAGGTCGGATAACTCATTCAAGTTACAAATCAGAAATATCTCACGAATAGTTACGCTGTCTACTGCACTTCATATTACACTGCTATTGCATTTATAACTGAGTAAATACGTAGAAATATGTGATGCTAATTTATTTGGCAAATGCAACCTAATTTGGTCAAGGTTTGTTGTCAAAATACAGAACTAGTTTCGAGTTCGAAATAAAAATATCTTATTTTAAAATGTTTCTGCACAACGAGTGAACGTACTGGACCGTGTGCTGCAATATGCACAAATACACGGAAAAAACTACCTTTACAAAATATCAATATCTTGATACAATGAAATGAAAGAATGAACGACTCTGCAGCAGTGTTGCGCAAGTTGGAAACCGAACACAACAAACGCCAACAATGACATTTTAGCTATGCTACGCTATTTCAGACATGTCATACGCATTTAAGCAGACATTGTTAAATTTGCTTTTTACTATGCGGTCTATTCTTCAAGATCTACTATTTCTTCATTTAATTGTAATAACACCCATTGCTTTCTAGTTCCGATTAACTTTCTATGCAACTCACCAAAACAGCCGCCATCAACGAAAAGTTGGAGATAAATAATGTTTTTCTTTTTCCAAATATCACTGGTGGCTTTAGACGTCGATCTACGACTTCTCTTCAGTTTGTTGGCTACCCATTAAGTAAATACGCCCACATATTAGGTTGCGCTCTTCCCATTGGCCGAAATGCATATCCATCATCTCTCATGTAAGAGTGCAACCAGCTGTGCAATTTTGTAGCTATTATAATGGATCTGCTTTTTGACTGTCAATAGGCAAGGTAAAATGAAAATATTATTGGTTTGTAAACATGCTTAGATGTATGCTTTAAACAAGCAGTTTAATTTAACCAATGAAAGATAACAGACAGTTCATTACTTTTACTATAAATGTATGTTTATTGCAATACAACAAATAGTTCAAATATATATTTAAAAAAGGAACAACACTGCAAAGGAAGTGCCACACCAAACCCCTAATAAAGTGCAGTTAACCTCATGTATTTACACATAAAATAGTAACAGTAACAAGGGTTGCCAGTTACCTGTGGATAGAATAGATCATTATATGCAAAGATAGGCAAGATAAATCATTTCAGTTGCATGGCAAAGCTAGTTTATATTGATTTACTTGCACTGGAGGTTTCAATTTAACAGTTGTTAGGCAGGTTAAAATAATGACATTTACAAAATATCTCGTTAAAAAAAGGCAAATACGGTACTAGGCTTTAAAAAAGAGCAGTGTTGAATAACAAAAATAATAGTTAATAGTTAACTATGTCCCAAGATAACAAATAGCAGCAATATGAAAAATGATAACAGAATTATCGTATATTATATTTCCCGAATGTAGACATTGTATGTAGACATTGTTTGGAAGTAGTGATAAAATCAGTTCAACAGCAAATAGTTCCATCAACCACTGAAAGGCTCAAAATCTGCTTCCCAAAACGCCCTCTGATACAAAAACGATTTGTAAAAACATCCTCAGACAACTTATTAACATCTTATAACACAATAACTGGTAAATGCTGAAGTAAGCAACACAATCTGTTATGGGTGTATTGAAACAGACTTCAAATACTGCCCATTTTGCTACTGAGCACCAAGAAGTGTCAAAGTCCCTTTTGACCTAAGAGATATACAGCATTAAAACAATTGGTTACTAATGCCAACAAGATTGTAAAAGCTTTACTCATATATAAAAGTATGATTTCTCAATTTTATCATAAACAAGTTGGCGACCAAAAATAAACATTACACTGAAATATGTTTTAAGCAGCAGCGTGTCACCAATAGTTCCTGTGGTGAATAATGTCTTGTTTCAGATCACATACTGTTAAGTTTTAAAAGTAACAGATAAAATGATATGCTATTGGTAACAGTTGCAGGTTACAAAACACAGTAATGTATTTTTAAAGACTTTTTCAGTGAGGGAAGGTTAAACGTTCGACAACAGATAACCAGAGCGTTGCATTCTGAATCCATAACTAGGATAATCTACAACCTATTAAAAGTGTGTTTTTTCATGTGTACCGATTGGAAATAAGGCTCAGGATGAATTTGAAGGCCATTAACACAAACCACTATGCTTATGTATCATACCAAATACTATATACATAATATGGGATTTGTCTAACATGAAGTCTCTGTTGGTTCTGTGAACTAACAATGTTCTACCAAAAAATCTGTCTACTAACACTGAATTAGCAAAATTTGGCCCTTCAGGAGTGTCTAGGAGTCAATGTCTCAGCTATCTGTGCTCAGGGCATTTCATCACGTTGTGTTGTCCGGGATGTCAGCCATACTTCCGAACAGCACGGCCAGCTGCTCTTCGTAGTTGAGGATGTTCCTCTTCATGATGTCCCTGCAAGGCCCCAGCAGACGCTCCAATGCCTGCACGTCCATGACTGGAACAAACAACGCGATGTGGCCACACAGGTGAAAACTCGGATGCCAGGACTCCCACGTCACCTGCATGGGGTGTGACAAGGCTATTGAGACTAGAAGCCGGCTCTTTATCAACTTACCCAAGCACTTGACGTCTCCCATGACATACGCTGAAGCGGCGCACGGTTTGTTTGTGACAAGAGCAAGCTCTCCAAAGTACTGTCCCCTTGCGCACCTGGCAATCTGCCTCTCCTCACCCTTGTCCTTTTTTGTCTGGGGTGATTGAGACCATATATACAGCAGCTAACATAGGACAGACTACCGTTGACCTGCTCGGCAATGGTGTTTTCATCTCATCATTAACCAGTCAACGCTGACCAGACGTTTATTAAGACGAGATCTCGGCTTAACCAGTCAACGCTGACCAGACGTTTATTAAGACAAGATCTCGGCTTAACCTGTCAACAGTGACCAGATGTTTATTGACAATGACCAGACGTTTAATAATACTAGATATCGTCCCTTTTCAGACATATCATTTTAACTAACAACCTGAGGATCCAGAAAACTTGCGATGTGAACTTGACCGGATTCCACGATCAATGGCTTATTGAGGTCGCGTGTTGCTCAGAAGACCAGTAGTCAAAGGAAGACAACATGTATGGGCTCGCTATTGGAAGTTGCGTTACATAACAACGCTAATTGAATCGATTGTAAATTTTGATTTATCTTTTAATAGCCATAATTGTAGTACTTTATATATGGAGGTAAACACGTTTGTATTATTGTTATAAATGCTTGTAATATATGGTGCCTACAGACTGTTTATTCACCCCTTGCTAAGACGAAATCCTGACCCAGTCTTCTGAATACCTAAACTCAAGATTATTTTACTTAAGAACTCTGGTCTCGAAATGATGCGGCCAACTGCGATACACTGACTTTACTGCTGCGCCAATTACAGACCCCAGTGCTATTGTACTTTTAAGTGCATAATTCTGAGTTTAGGTGGTCACGGAACTCTAACTCAGAAATCTAGCTGTACGAGAAGTTAGAAATTTTGCAATCTTGCCCTGCTTCCTACTGGCTCATTTATCCCCTACCCCTATCAATACTCCCCAGGTTGTTGATGTCAACAAAAATGTGCTCAGAGACAACTAACCTGGTTAAATAAAAGAAATAAAAAATGAACAAACTGAGCCATAAAGGACGACCACCGTCGGAGGTTAGCAGAGGCAGTGACTTGATGAACGCCTCGTAGGTCTCCCTCTTCTGGTAATTGTTCTTCACTATGATCCTCCTGAATGTCAGTTGGTCCTGCGATATGTGAACAGTAAATATATCAGGGCTCATAACACACCAACAGTATGCCACATTGTACAGTTTGGTGGAGTGCAGGTTGACAGCATTCACTTTGGGTTTGAGGGCGGGTTTAGGGTTGGGAAGTATTGTGTCTGGTCAAAGAGCTTGGGTGGGTGGAATGATGCGAGTCATTTTTTTAAGTATTAACTGTAAGCAGGCATAGAGTTACCTACCATGCACCAGAGTGCTCCTCCACAGGTAGTGATGATGGTGGTGGCCCAGGGGGTGTTGTACATCAGGGACAGATCGCCAAAACTGCCCTGGTGATTATAGGAACCAACCACGCGGTCCAATCAGTCTGCTTTCATCATGATGTTTAAAGTCCCGCTATTCCTAAAGGGTCACATTATAATGATACATTAATGAAACAGAAATGTAACCTGTCTGTACAAACATAGTAAACACTAAAACAGTAGTGCCCAAATGTTTTGGGAGACCAAACTGCAGTGAAAAAAGGACTTCAGGACCATCATGGGCAGTCACAGATGTGTTTTTAAAGATGATATTGGACATTTCATGAATTATAATTTTGGCCCCTGTTGTCCATCATCTGGAACAGTCCCAAGTATTATTATTTTACTTTTATTTTTTCTGACCCCAGTTTGTTAGTTTCAAGCCCTACCTAAATGGGTTCTGAATAAACGCTGAGTAGATACTCTACGCTGTAAAGTGTGTGAATGAATCTGAAGTTTTACCTTTCAATAACATAGAAGTTGTCCCCATCATCATCCTGGGCTATGATGTGTTCTCCAACTGTCACCGGCTTCTCAAACATGGCATCCAGTATCTGGGACATCTGCTCCTGTTGACACAAAAACTGACAGTTTTTCTCTCTGCACCCAGCTACATCCGTAGACTTGTGTATATTATCTTTTTCTCAGCATAATCTTTCCACCAGCCTTGCTTTTGCCGGGTCTAGGCTTTTGAACAGCAGAATGTTTTTGCAGGCATCCTGTAGCCTGCGCCTTTGCTCATCCAATTTAGGATGGGTGACCTGGAAGAGATTACAGATGAGCCATAATGACAACGTATAATTAAAGCTACAGTATGAGGTTCAACGGTGAAGAGCAGGCAGTCACTAGACTCCTGTGTCACCCTGAGACTGACTGGTAATGCTGAAATATTTGTTTGTTTTTACCTCAGTGGTTTGAAGTTTGTCTGTCATCATTGTCATGTCATTAACTATCTGGAGGGTAAGAGGCTAAGTCAACAGTGATGAAGGTTGAACGGTCATACCCTAGGATCTTTTTCCTCCTCTTCTTCGTCTGGGTTGATTGCTTCAGCACAAAATGCAGAGAGGAACAAGAGTCATTAAACATGGCCATCTGCTTCAGAGACAACCAACTCAGGATTCCAAAAGTGCTTTCAACAACACCAGGCCCAGGCGGTAACGTAATCTTCACTGCATTGCAGTGTAAATCATTTCTCCCAGCAAACATGTGAACCAGTCATATCTCCATCGTTGAAAAAGCTGAACATAGACTAGACAACTTCTGACGCATGAGAAGTTGGTGCTTCTGATACATGGCTATCTGAACATAGTCTAGACTGTATAAGGTTCTAGTTAGCAGACAGCTATGATCGTGCTACTGTGCTTTTACATACCTCGCTAACTGAAAAAGCCTTGTATACACAATCATCTGATATGCTCCTACATTCATTATCTGTATACTTTTTATGTATTTTCTGTAAATAGTTCACAAAATTTTTCTGCATCCTATGGACTGACTACTTGTTCTGTTCCCTAAGATAGACAACCATGATTCATATCTGTCTGTGGTGATCTCTTCTCTGAATCAAACAATAGCTCCAGCGAAGAGATAACATGGTCACCATCATATCTCCAAATGCACACTTTTTCTGATGTCATTTCCTGTCACTGTACAAAGCACTGGTAAAGGTAGTGTTTTTTGTTTATTAAAAGTACAACAAAACCGGAATTTCTTGGTTATAATGTACACTACCGAGAATACATGACACAGAATATAAATACGTACCTGAAGATCTTCTAAAAAATCTGTTGATCACTGGAGCCAATAAAAACGGAAAATAAAGATTAGCTAGTATAGTAGTTTACTGTCAGTTACAATAACCATCATGTAACTGGATTAGCTTGACAGCACTTGCCGTCTGTATTATCACCAGCTAGTACTGACAGAATATTTCCTTTCACTTCCACTGATCAAAGTAAACAATGAATGGGGTTACTCAAGGTTTTGAGATGGTACATCATTCCTCTACATCGGATGTCCATTCTCCTGGCCTTGCATCTGACTACTTTCACATTGATGGTCAATTAGAGGGGCTTATAAGCTACGTTTTGCGAAATAGCCCCGCGTATTGACTGGCCTATCTCATCATCACATCAGC
Organism: Esox niger; assembly: GCA_016801105.1. Taxonomy (NCBI): domain Eukaryota; kingdom Metazoa; phylum Chordata; class Actinopteri; order Esociformes; family Esocidae; genus Esox; species Esox niger. Next base: position 8,833 of record JACXGJ010000109.1, on the reverse strand, counting down.
CTAGCAGGCATCATCAGCCACCAGTCATAATCATAGTAGTGACATTGCTAGCATTGGCTTGAACAGTGGAGATAACGTAGCCAGCTACCTACGAATTCCTCAGCGTCTTCTTCATTTTACGAATGGATTTGCATTGCCTTCTCCGCAAAGTTGATAACTCTTCCACTACCATGAGGTCGACCGGCGATTGCAGAATTTCGTGAATTATCATAGTCAAAAGCGGTTGCCGCCTGATTTTCCTTCAGTTGAATAAAATACTGCAAAGGAAACTACACAAGGTCTCCAGGCTGATTCCTCAACACTTTTATGCTATAGCTTTGCAACAGCTTCGTCAATCTGTCTGGGATTTCAATACTAATTTCTAGTCAGTGACTCTTTCAAGAGTTAGGCAAATGGTGCCGGGGTTCGTATTTTCTGAAAATAAAGTATACCGGTACTACAGAACCCTTGCTAATAATGTTAGCACTCCAGTTATGGCTGGCCAGGTTGACAGATCACTTCAAGGATACTTCTAGGGGATTGAGTAAAACAAAATATTAAAGTTGGATCTATTCTTAAATCCTGTTAGCTATCTAGCTGCATCACCACCATTTGATTTAATAGTTAGCTACTGAACGAAAATAGCAGTAAAAATATAGCAAGCATCATTTTGCAGTCGGCTCCTGTAAACACCCCATGTGACCCACGTATCCGAGACAACCGTCCATCTTTAGATTGCGCACGCAGTACCATAGAAACAAACAGGTCAATTTCTCTCCACTCTTCAAGGGATCCTTTTACAATTCTCAAAATTCGGTCAGTATATATTCTCAATAATTGTTCATTCATTTTGAAAGTTTAGCAATAACACTTGTATTAAAAAATATGGGTTATTTCGGAACCTATCCTTCACATAGATTAAAATGTTGATTTATATATATTTTTTAACTGACTTCATATGAGGTTAATAAATGGGAAACTAGAAAATTAGGATTGGGCATTACTTCCTCAATAATGGAGCAGATGAAAGAGGTTTTGAATGAGACTGTTCACGCACTACAATGATGTAATCCTCTTTCATGCATAGGCATTGAGAATTTTTTATTACTGTATTAACATACCAATTTGCATACAAATATATTCTACATAATATATATTTTTTAAACCTGAATACAAAACATTTGGAGGAATAGAAAATAAAACATGTAATTCATGTATGTCCTCATGAGTCTTCATCATCCGCTGTCAGACTTGTAGGTAAGAGTTTGTGAGAGGCAGTGTGCAGTACAGTGTCCACAGACAGTAAACTCCGGAGACACTGAAGAACAGCCAGAATGAGTTGGTGCTTGCAGGAGACTGACTCCACTCCTAAACTACAGCCAGAGAAACATCCAACCGACCCCTCTTTCACAACGACAGATCCAGATCCTGACCCTGCCTCACCCGGGACCCCATTAGAACCACCAGCTGCCAGAACAGCAGTCGTCTCCGGCTTGTTCAGAGACGCGAAGTGGCTACGTATGCTGCTGAGAGCGTGCGAGTGAGCTGCCAGGTACTGCCGAGAACTGTGAGAGTAGATCCGTCTGGGCACGCTCAGTAGGGCCTCTGCTAGCATTTTCGAGACATCAGGGGTGTCCGAGTGTGACCGAGTGTGTGTGTTTGCGTGTGGGAACAGCAGGAGGGCATGGTGTAAGAGCAACTCAAAGGTCCCACCGATGGAAATGACACAACCGGCTCCTATCCAGTCTGCGCATGTGTCGGGAGACGCGTCTGTTCGTCTGTCTGCGTGAGAGGTTCCATCTGTAGCTGTGGTTCTGCGTGCGGGCTGCCAGGCAGTGTGCAGCATAAGGAGAGCGTCACGTATGGCATCCACACTCTGATCGGTCTGGCCTTCGGTCAGTCCACATACCACCAGGCTGTGGGGTTGAACCCTGCCCTCTGTCTCGGGAAACCCCAAATGGACGAACCTGAGGGAGAAAACCACAGTTCAAGTGTTGTGTGTTTGCTTGGGACCAAAAACCGACAAAGCATTGCAAAACAAGGAACATTTCCACTGCCCACAAACAGTAAAAGGCTCTTTTTATTTTGGTGGTTCAGATTTAAAGCAAGTGTTGTCTGGTTAGGGCTAATCTCTTTGATCGTGTGTCATATAAGTGTTTAACATTATGAGCCATATAGGACTATGCAATACATATTGACAAAGCCTATTATCAATGCCATCACTTGAAAAAGGAGCATATTATAGCAGACAAAAAACATCAGTCATGGCAAGAAAGACTAAAAGAATGGTCTTTAATTCAAACAGATTTACAGACCGTTGTCGACATTCAACATTACTTTTCATACCTGTGAGCACCCAGAACCAGGGACTGGCAGAAGGTAACCGTGGCAACATTCCCTTGCCTGATCGCATCCCAGTCTGTGATGGGCTGGGACCGACTGAGCAGATAGAAGAGGCTAAGGTCATCTTCGGGAACACATTCCAAAACACACACCTTGTTTCTCCTTGCTGTGGCCAGCGTGGCCTCGGACTGTCTTACGGAGGACAGGAGCAGGGACACACCCAGTTGGTGCAGGACAGCATACACACTATCTAACCGCCGCCCTGACCTCGCGCACACACTTTCCATTCCTCCACTGGTGCCGCCCAGCTCCAGCACAGCTACATCAGTGAGAGGGCTGGGTTCCAGGTGTTCCGAGACCACGAGGGCTTTGATTCGTCCACGGTCGTGGACTGGAAGGGGGGTAGAGAAATCTGCATGTATCACCTGACCCTCCACCAGACGGGAACAACTAATAGGGAAGCCTGACACTGCTGTGTGCAGCGAGGGGAAATGTTCGTTAACAAAGTTGCCCTGGAAACTCCAATGGCAGAGCAGCTCACAGGTCAGCTGACTGATGACTTCAACGTGAGTAGGGCTGATTCGGGTGTGAAGGAATGCACCGAGCAGGCCCCGCAGAGTACATGTGTCTGTTTTTACTACGGTGTGTGTGCCTGTATGTGTTGGGTTGCATGTGTCTGAAATGTACATGCCATGTGAAACCACTCCAACAGAGATGACTTCACTGAGCTCATCCAATCCAAAGGCCAATAAAGCTTCAGCCAACCACTTGGCCCCAGCAACATTTTCGGGTGCCTTTCCGGTGTGTTTCCGAATCTCCCGGAGTAATGAGGCTAGCAGCAGGATGAATGTCTTGGAGCCATCTCCTGTCACAGCGCTGTGTTTCCGTACACACTCCACCACCATCCTACACACACACACACACACACACACACACACACACACACACACACACACACACACACACACACACACACACACACAAGATATCACTATTTGCCACCTGGATGGTAAATACTATAAGAGAAGGTGTGTGTTTGTATACCTGACCAGCGGGTGGTCCAGCCGCAGAGCAGTGAGGATGCGTGTTCCGTGGCGTGTCAGAAGTATCTGTCCAGTGTCTCGTGTGAACAGTACCTGTCCTCCATCAGGACCATAGCTTCCTTGGACAACTGCCTCCAGGACACTCACTGTCTGCAGTACGGAGTCCAGCCGCAGACACTCAGGCTGTATTTGCATTCCTATACCTGAGAGATTGAGAAAGACTACCATTTCGTGTCACAGCACAGTGACAGACAAAACAACAATTTGGTTGGCTAAAATTAGTTTAGTCGACCTCGGATTCACTGGTTTGAATACCAACTGCGTTAGTTAGACGAGACATTATTTTTCAATAGAAATAGAACGGCTACCTTTAGTTTTCCACAAGATTCAAAACACAAAATCCGATTAAGATCAGCTAAAACACCAAAAGACCGAGTATTTACAAGGACTCACCCTTCGTGTGTGGAGAAGCTTCGTCGGGTTACCTAGATACCTTTTCCTCTTATTAATTTGGTCACACACAGCGCTCAAAAGCAACATGTCGCCCTCTAGTGATGGGAGGTAATTCATTTATTCATCTCTGGTTGACGATGGTGTACGATGGAAGCGTTTCCTCAACTTTAGCAGGTATAGTTGAAAAAGGTGTATTTGATTGCAATCGCAATGTACCATCGGCCCAAAAGCAGTAAAAATTATAGCTTTGATTCAACTTATTAAAGGCAAGATTGATTACTAGCTGACAAGTGTTGACAGAAGTACACAATCAGTCATGCAAATCTTGATTTAGAACAGAAGATACATTTTAATTAAATGTATTAGGTAGCAAACGTTATTCGATATATATAGTTATAACTCATACAAATAATGATAAGGCCAGGCTTTGATCAGTGAAGTGTAATTACAGTCAATGGTTTGGTCAATGTGTAATGCATTGAAGTTTATTGCTTTACCAAACTTTACATCCACAGATTTATCAGTTATTTTAAAAGTTCTTCAACATGGTAATTTTGCACAAAAATTGAATATTATTCAGTCCCCTTTTGAACCATTTACATTAATTTCTACCAAACACAGTAATCCAGTGACAGTAGTAAGTAGTATTTTAATACACACCCCTACAGAAATCAAACCCACAGCCCCGTTGAGGCAAGCACTCTGCTCTACCAACTGAGCAATGCAGGACCTAACATATTTGGACCGCACATTCTTGCCTACTGGCTTAAGATGGATGCCCCTAAGCAGAGCGCTTTTCTACACCCTGCTTGATGCCCAGCACCAGGTGTAGGAACCAGTTGAACTGGACCGTCCAGCCCTTGTCCCTGCAGATCTCTATCTGGTCCAGGAGGTGGCGCTGTGCATCCTCCTCCGGGTGGCCCACAGTCAGTGCCTCGCGGATGTACTCGATGTCTTCTTTACTGGTGAGCTGGGGCATGCCTGTCATCAGCATCATGGAGAACAGGATGATGAGCAGGTTGGTGTGGTGCCGGAGAGCAAGGTAGGCCCGCACACACACATCCTGAGGGAGGCAAGGGGTATGAACAGAAATCCACACTCCTCAGATCAGATCAACACCTGCAGTACGTACGTTACTACAAAATAATGTACAGGCCGTTTATTACGTTTCTACCGGCAGTGAGTTAACCCGCGTCAAGTACCTGGAACTTCAGGAAGTGCGGGCTACTCTTCTTCCCTGACGTGCCCATGACGTAGAGGAAGTCTGGGGTAAGGACAAAGGGCACTCTCTCCTTGCTGATACCTAGGAAACTTTTGTAGTTCCCTAGTATGTGGCCAAAATCAATGTGGAACAGGTTACCTGTGGGCAGAAATATCGAGGGTTCCGGGTTTAGATGAACAATCTGGCTCCACATTTAAGACAAATCCCTATGTATTCAAAGCAACAAATCCCCAAAAAACAATCACTCTCTGTGAATTCCACCGCACTCATTTAATTTTGTAGACTTGTATTTCTAATGGTTTAGCAACCACCTAATTTTAAGCAGGGTATCACATAAGAGGCTTAAGGGAGATGAGCCGGAGGTCTGGTACCAGATTCAGTGATCATGATGTTGTCGTTGTGGCGGTCTCCTACCCCCAGCACGTAGGTGGCAACACAATACCCTCCACAGGAAAACACAAACCTCTCCACCGCCTGCTGGAACTACAGGAAAGAAAGAGGGAGGAGAGAGAGGGAGGGAAGAGAGGACAAAAGAAGAAAGCAGTGATGATGCGTAGATGCATTTGTGAGCTGCCATTTTATACAACTGGCCCTCATTATCATAGATAATAATGGAGTAAACACAGTGAGACAAAGCATAAACAAACATTTGACTATTTGAATGTGTTTCATTTGCAGCTGTGTTTTTACCAGAACTTGATTAGCAACCATGGTATTCATTCACCCAGTACAACAGTGACTGGTGTATGGAGGTACTATGATCACAAAATGGCCTACTTTAAAATAAACCTAGCAGAGGTGAAATTTGCAGACACCTCTGCCTACACAGTCTAAAGCTGAATGAATAGCACCGCAGACAAAGCTCTGGTGAACAGGAAATGCAGTGTGGGGGGGGGTTCCTTCCGCCCCTTTGACGTTTTCATATCCTCTGAAGCGAGGAGAAACAACGCCGAATCCTGCATGGGTCCATAAGGGTGTACCTTTTCCTCACTAACGCACTTGTCCTGGAGCCATTGGTTGAGGATTTCATCCTTGAACGCTCCTGTGCTTCCCACGACACTCTGCTGAATGTTGGCAATGGTGGTGGCGTCCTTCACTATCTCAATCATCCCTAGTGTATGTGTGTGTGCACATGAGAGTCAGAGAGGGAGACAAAAGTGTGTGAGAAAGCACATCCGGAGCGAATTCAGGAAGTGCACAAAAAAGTAGTTTTTTTTGTCAAAGGCTTTTTGAAGAGGAACATTTAGGAATAAAAATTGATTTGGAATTTTGTTTTTGAAATTGAATTGGCCTAACTCTTTGAGAAACATTCCCATTACATTTTCTGACTGGCTTATCATATGGAGGTTTAGAGCTCTATGCTACTGCCTCCCATCCACACAAAATCCTGATGCGTGGATTTGAATCCAGCCTGGTGTTTTAACAAGTTCTCTCCTCTACTTTTTTCACACTTTATCAAGCATGGAATGCTCCCAAAAATGTATTGCGTATAATACATTAAAATATTATAAATAAAAATTATTATGTATGAGAACTGTGCCATGATACTTACATACCTATTTTATTCCCAGTAGAAATACAACCATAGGGCAATAGAGACAGATCCAAAGACTCTTCCTCCCATATAGACTCCATGATCAGCAGGATCTAAAGGAGGACAGTCATCATTTGGTGCCAACATTTCTAACATTTTGCCCAACACATTGAGAAGCCCACCAACCTGCAGTATAAGCATATCCTGTCTGAGATCATCTCCATCCTTAAAAATGATCCCAATGGTGTCACTGCACCGTGTGGTGGTGTCGGCACGTTTAAACTGCAGCCAAAGCGGTTTCTTCTTTGAGGCCATCACCTTGCACTGCTCTATCTGAACCGATACAAACCCACGATCGCAGTCAAACAGAGAATCGAGCACTTAGTGCACACATGTTATTATATGGTGTCCAACTGTACATATTTACATATTAATATTCTTAAATCCGTAGTTAAAAAAATCTATTTGGTTTTCATGAGTTGAACATTGAGAATACACATGTTTATAAGTAAGGCACTTCACAGCAACATTCAACACTTCATCATTATCATTAACAACGGAGGATATAAGGAACAATTGGTAAAAGGGTAGACAGATTCGAGGGGAAAGGGGTCAGGCCGGACAATAAGAGGGATGTCTCACCACCAGAGCTCCAGCCCTCAGGCCGGGGTCATAGGGCACACGGAAGCTCTCTGGAAGGCCTGATGTCTGAAGAGTCTCCAGTTTCTGACGCAGCTGAAACACAACTAAACACATCGCCAGGGTTCATTGCACCTGGGTTTATATATTCTTTCATTTTAATCTTCTGCCAGCAGGTAAGCTGTCTTGTGGCATTCGACTCACCTTGTGCCGAAACATCATATTTCTCGGCCGACATGGTCTTGATTTCCCTTGTAACTTTCTGAAGCGCTTCTGTCATCTCAACCTGTTGATAAGAAAGGAAATGTATACTTCAATTCTACATTACCTTGGGTCTTACTGGGAAGGATCTAACTATCGATCAAAATAAATATATATACTGCAATGTGAACTTTCCCCAGCATCGCCTGCTGTGTAAAATGGCACATCGCAGCTCAAAGCCAAACGTTCTCGCACCTGATGTTTGAAGTCCTGCAACATGCCGTCCCCACAGCCTCGGAGGTAGGCTTCCAGCAGCACTGCATACCTCTGCTGGTAGTGCATGGAGGTGGCTATCTCGCTCCTCAGGAACCAGAAGAGAAAATGTCCTATCCTCTTACTCCGAAGAGCTCTTTTCAGCAAAAATCTGGCCAGTGCGCTGTCATGGTACGGCTCAAACTTCACAGCCTGAGAGCCACAAAGGAACATGAGTTCTTTTCTCAGAAAGAACATATAACACACATATCTGTTTGTTATTTTCTTAAAAATGTGTTTGGATGTGTTTTAATGCATTACATAAATTTGCAAAAATCTTTATTTTTAGATATATTATTCGGCAATGTGTTATGTATTTGACTTTTTTTTCACTTTCCAGTTTTCCAGTACTCAGGGTATATCTTTGACTGACGATCAACAAGAGAATGTGCTACACTGTTTTGCATGCTGAACCAAGGCCTTGTTGTTGCAAGTATTGACAGTTTGGCTTTTACATTACACTGACGAATGGCACATGCAAATCTATACACAGGTGCTCCCTTTCTAGGAAAACAACCAGGTGAAAGGGAAGTGTTGCCTAGTCAACTGTTATTGTGTCAGATATTAGTACATCACGTGTTTGTTTTTATGTGCACTTCCTTTGAACATTCAGAGACACTTCATACTGTAGGCTGGGACCAGTAACTATTATTTTATGGCACTGATAGAATATTGACAGAACTGAGAAATACAAAAATATTGCACACTAACTTGCTACTCACCTGAACCAGCTGCAGCAGGTACCTCAGGACGTCGTCGTCCCCCAGCGTCTCCAGCTTGCGTACGGCCATTGAGCGGACGTTAGCGTCGGAGAAGTGGCAGTCTAACAGCTGCATGGCCAAGCCCACGTCCAGGGGGCTTCGGTCCCACACCGTGCCCCTCTCCAACAGCCGATGAGTGTCCAGCACGGCCTCCTGCCTTCCCCATCGCACTGAGCTCAGGAGCTTAGGGTAGGCACTTGGGAAGGAGAGAGTAAGTTGGGGACACGGGGTGAGGGGAACGTTTACAACCCGGGAGATCTCACCGGATCCTACGTTTACAACCCGGGAGATCTCACCGGATCCTACGTTTACAACCCGGGAGATTTCACCGGATCCTACGTTTACA